>JACXGI010004888.1:0-25195 GCA_016801175.1 Esox masquinongy
CGATAACACCAAATTTAACACACCTGCTCCCCATTCACACCTGAGACCTTGTAACACTAACGAGTCACATGACACCGGGGAGGGAAAATGGCTAATTGGGCCCAATTTGGACATTTTCACTTAGGGGTGTACTCACTTTTGTTGCCAGCGGTTTAGACATTAATGGCTGTGTGTTGAGTTATTTTGAGGGGACAGCAAAGTTACACTGTTATACAAGCTGTACACTCACTACTTTTCATTGTAGCAAAGCGTAATTTCTTCAGTGTTGTCACATGAAAAGATATAAAATATTTGCAAAAATGTGTGGGGTGTACTCACTTTTGTGAGATACTGTATGTCATGATATAAAAGCAAATTGCCTATTTACCAGTGTTCTCCATTGAAAGGCCAGCGGACAGCTTGAAGTACATGGACAGCATACAGTTTAGTCTTTAAAGGATACAAACTGCATTGGTTTACCGCATGCAGTTTTGTCTTTGAATATGTGCTATGGGGGAGAGACTATGAAGGAACAACATAATTGTTGTGCCTGTGTGGTAAGTGTTATTACTCTGAAGTTTCCTAAGAGGAATTCCTGTACATGTGAATCACACATTCAGTTCCAGAAGGCTGTTGAATGTCCAGAGAACTTTCTATTTCTTCTTTAGGATGCAATAATGAATAAGATGTGTAGTTAAAGTTTGTAGACACATTTGATTGTAATTAATTAGAAAACAGAAAGAAAAGTAGAAAGACAAGTAATCATTATCTAATACACAGTAGTTCATACACTTTTTAAACCATTTGTCTGTTTTGGCTATTGACTCAATCTAATTTTACCACAAGTATATATACCACTGTATGGATACAGTATAAACAGAACAGAGTTTTTGTCTTTGCAGTTCTATGAAAATAAATCAATTTGTGGGGACCTCTTGGCACACTACATCCCACATGTATTACTTATTTCATTTTAAAAACATATTTTGCACTTTTGTTATACATCACTGTATATCATATAGCTCCAGAAAAAACTAAGAGACCACTGCACCTTTTTCATTCCTTTCAAAAAAGTTGAAAAGGAAGGTTTTGAGTGAGGAACAGAAGCGTTAAAATTAAGAGACCACTGCAAATTGAACACTTCTGTTCCTCACTCAAAACTTTCCATTTCAACTTTTTTGGAAAGGAAAGAAAAATGTACAGTAGTCTCTTAATTTTTTCCGGAGCTGTAGATTTGAATGTCTAAATATATTCATGCTTTTTTACACTAATAATATATAACCTACACACATTACAAAACAATGTTCTACAGTACGTTGCAGACAAGTTTACCAAAGGACAAACCCAAGACTATATCACATTAATAGACAAATAATTTTCAACTCAATCTGGCCAACAAAACTGACAGTTGTAGAACACATCGGTGTTGTGCTCATTCAGCACCAAATAGACAGCACCAAATGGACCAAACAGCCAAACTGTAAGGGATAGGAAATAAGAAAGGTAGATTTGTTTATCTTGGATAGGTCGTGGTTACAAAAAGGTGGAGATGATGGCTCAAAGTGGCGCCAGGTCAGCATGTATGTCAGCAGGAATATCATGGACATAAATCAAGGTAGACAGAATAGAAGAGGTATGATCCAGTCATTATCAGTTGGCCTCATTTGTCAAGGCTGTCTCCAATAAGTGTCAGTATTATTAAGTCATTAAAGCAAATAAACACTCTGTCTATCAAAGATGCACTCCAGAGTTTTTGTATAATTTCATCCAGCTGAAAGTGGTGCTTAAGAGCCAAAATATCCAATTCAAATCCAATTTTACTTTGTACACCACCCATTTTGTATGATGTTACAAATTACGTTGCAATTCGTATGATATATTATGAATCAAATTCATAAGATATCACACACATTTTGTGTGCTTTAGATTCCAGAATTAATCTTTGATGGAAGTTTTACTGTACAATAATAAAAACATCATACATTGAAAATTGCACAGTAAAATGTATCACAGTATTAAAAGGGGCATTTCAACAAATACAGCTCCGGAAAAAATTAAGAGACCACTGCACCTTTTTCTTTCCTTTCCAAAAAAGTCGAAAAGGAAGGTTTTGAGTGAGGAGCAGAAGGGTTAAAATTAAGAGACCACTGCAAATTTAACACTTTTGTTCCTCACTCAAAACCTTCCTTTTCAACTTTTTTAGAAAGGAAAGAAAAAGGTGCTCTTAAATTTTTCCAGAACTGTATAATAATTTGATATTGTGTCCCAAAACCTTTGATAAAGTCAAGGAAATCATTCAAGCCAGAGGAACAAATTAGCTGAAATCCTTTGTCCACCTGATGTGTGAAGCGCAAAACATTTTCATATAATATTGAAACTTTTTAGAAAGTAGATAAAAAGCAGAACAACTGCGGGCTGACGCTTATGATGCTTGCATTATATGATTTAGCTTACTTTTGACTCTGCCACAAAATGTTAATGCAAATATAAACTGCGCTAGCTTATTACCAACCTGTTTTGGATTAAATACTTTAACAGATGTATGGTTATTTTGAGACACATTTTTGGCCAGATAATGTATACTTTAGGGGGCACAATATCAATTCAGTGTTTCAGTTAAAGTTCCCTTTAAATGCCTTGTATGGCTCCTGAGTTCCAAGGATTTTGATATTTTTTAGGCAAATAGCAGAAAGAAGAAATACATGTTTCAGTTAATGTATAACAATAATAAGAAAAAAATCATATCAATCCCACCAACTTTAAAAAAGCCCTTATGACTACATGTTCTATAGCACCATAACTGTATAAAAAATGAAGTGATTATTTGAAAGTAATTCCTTAAAGGCACTTAAACCTCATGCATTGATGGCTGAAGGAAGTATGTATATTAAATTGACTTGACGTTGGTTCTTGCCATTTTGCGTTGAACATGAGAAAGAAGTTTAACAACAATTTGTGTGGTAAAACAAAATTTGACCTTTTTGACATGTCTTCTTGAAAATTGTGCCTCATGTTACAGTCAGTCAATATGCCTTTGTTTTCCAGTATATTGCATATAAATATATTTTCACTTTCAAAGTATAACACAATGAAATGTAGATTGCCATCCAATTTTTTAAACTTGCAGCTGATAATAATAACATTGAGATTTTGCTATCTAAAAAATATCATTAAAATGTTCCATACCACATACTTATTTGCAAAAAAAAAATCAATCCCAATGTATAATTACCAAAGCTTCTTCTATGGTCATACGTGAACTCACAAACTGAATTATATTCATAATATAATTATTACTGTATCCCATGGGGCATTGCAATTACAATAATTTAACTTAAGATATTTATTGATGGTCACTTCATTCCAAGATGTGTTCTATTAAGTTTGTTTGCAAACTTTTTTTAAAAGGTTGGAAGGACTACAACGTTGGCTTGTGTCCAATGTGTGGGCGGTTTGGGCTGGGTGGGTGGTCTAGTCAAACTACTGTTCATTATTGTATACAAATGTTAATTGGGGCTGATGGGAAGGTTGAGTGGCTTGGACTCAAGCCACTCAACCTCTGGGACTTGGTCAATATTTATCAGTGTCATATAGACAATATTGGTTATGTCATGGACACAGAGTAAGTATGCATGAGGGTAGAGCTCTATGTAGTGTGTCTTGGGTAATGTCTTTCCTGCTACCATAATATACTAAATAACATAATAAATATATAATTAAAATCAAAATCTAGATCTAACCAATTTGAATTAGTTAAGGTAAACATAAGTCCACAGATGTATAAATGCAGCATGTCAGGCGTGCAGCAGCTCAGATTTTAGCTTCCAGATAATTCCTCCACAATTGAAGAGCTCCAGTGAGATGGTGTGACACTTATTCACAGGCATTTCCATACAAACAAACTGTGTGTGAGAAAGAAACAAGTATAAATTAGTTATATATTAGTAATAATTAATTTTGAGTCTCAGATTTTATTTTATTCCTTTTTGTTTCAATCTTCATAACGCCAAATATGGGTTATTCCATGAAGAAAAAGGAGTAATATTTGTTCCCTGACCGGAATATCATTTTCTTATTAGGGAGCTTTTGCAACAGAAACACTATAGCTTGTCTTCCTCACTCATCATTATGGAGAGTCTAAACTGAAAGGGTCCCTGTTCTTATACACTTTGGGAAACGTCTGTCATATTCAACTGTATTGTACATCAAATAGTAAGGGGTTGTTTAAAACCGTAGCGCTCAGGACTTAAAATTCAGCACAATAGACATTTATAGGCAATGTTCCCCTGGTCAAATCAGACGGCACATTAAACACTGTATCTTAGCTCAATTGTAAAATTACATTTAAATTGGATTCCACAAGTACATGGACTTCATCACTTTTTGTTGAATTACAAATTGGGTTTTACATTGATTAAACTTTTTTTTAAGTTGATCTACAAAAAATATTCTATAATGTCAGTAATAAAATAATATCATATACAGTACTGTGCAAAAGTCTTAGACAACATGTCAACATTGTTCAAAGTAATTTCCCTGGGCAATACATCTGTATTTGCTCATAACAACACTATATAACATTAAAATAAGTACAAATTAACATCAATACAATAAAAAGTTAAAATAATTGTGGCCTTGTTTATTTCAGTAGTCTGGACCTTTCCCCTCTATCTTTCCACAAACTAAGGCATAGATATTTCGGAGGAAAAAGTAACAAAACTTTATTGGTAAGTAATTGACATCTGGTGAGATGGCTCGATATCTTATAAGATATAAATTACCTTTTGGATAACATATGGATTTATTACTATGTTTTATTGTATTCATGCTTATTTGTTATAATGTTATATAGTTCTTGACAGCAAATAAACACTAACTGCCCAAATAAATAGCTTTACACATTTTTCTCACTGTAGTACTGTACATTGTTGGAGACAATGGCCCTCATTCATGAAACGTGCAGTACGATCAAATTTTATCTTAAAATGATCATACAATCATTTCACCTACAGAGCTGGTATTCATCATTATCATGTCGTATCCTTACGATCAAACAAAAAAAATAAGATACTGCTTGATTCGCAATAAGACCATCATTATTACGAAATACAACAATCATAACAGCTTCAGTAACAACAAGCACAATTATATTAATTATAAAAGGTAATATAAAATAAGATGACGAGGAATATAACATACAAACGTACCGCAATATTGAAGATTGTATCACTACCTTATTAATGAATTATTCCTTTCTTTCACTTTATTCTGCAATTTCTATCTCTTATTGCTGTTGTTCTTGCGTTTGTAAGGTTTGAATTACCAGTAACACTTTATATTAAGGTGCCCTTGTAAAGGGTTTATAAAGGCTTTATAATGATGCTATTAATGGTTATTTAAGCATTTGTTAATGCATTATACACCATGTATAAGCCATTATAGCACATTGCTCAAAATAGTACGATAAGCTGGTCAGTTCTTGCCAAATAGTGAGATAATATTTTCTCAGTTATTAAGCGTTTATAAAGCATTTACATCTGCTTCTATGGTGAATCATTATGTACCTGGTTATGAATGTTTGCAGTTGGACAATGCAGGTCTTTGCTGTTATTTTCCCACTTTTGGGTATGACGTGTTGGTGCTGTCCCATGAACAGTGGGGGGTTTTCAACTAATGGTGTCTAATGATATGTCTTTGCCCAAATTTACAACAGACATTATGTAATCATATTTTTTTGAAGTTACCCTTCACTATATTATTCATTTCTCAACACGCTTTTATCCAAAAAGACATATTTACTGTGTGCACAAATGTGAATCATATTTGTACATACCTTTGGTCTTCAATCTTCTCATTTGTTGTTCCACCCTCATCTTTTCTTTTTTTTTATTGTAAAGTCAAAGTCTTTTTTTTTATCAAACGTACGGAATAACATAGCGTCATTCTAAACAATAACATTCTTGTGTAATGGCACACGACATTTATGCAGTAAGCATTAAGAAATATATGAAGCAAAAATATAGAAAAAATATTCATAACGTAAGCTAGCAGCAATTCCAAAGAGTGTAGAATGGGGTATATGGAAAATATGAATAGAAATATTGGTAACACTTGAAGTGTAGTGTCATAATATGGTCATAACTCTGTCATAACCATGTCATAAGGTGTAACGTCAGCTGACATAAGATGTTATATCCTGTCAATACATGGTCACGACACTGTAATGACATGTATTTTGAAATATTATAACATGTATTGCATTTCTTTATGAATGGTTATGACACCTACTCAAGTCTATCAAAACATAACAAACAATTCTGTAACACCTGTCTTCTTATAAATAGTATTTTTATATTACATTCCATTATAAATGCTTTTTGTCAATATAATTATGCATGAAGTAATGTCAGTGAAATAATGCTTACCTTCCCCAATGCAAATGTTTCTCATGACTAGGATGCCAGTAGTAGATTTCAGGAGCAGGACATGACATTCTCTTTTGACTAATGACCAACATAATGGCATGTACAGCTAGGTGATAGGCCTATCTGGTTCCAATGATTATGGTCATAATGCTTCTTTTGTATTGTCATAAACTGTATTTTGTCAGTTTGTCAAGTAAAGTGACACAGGACGGTCATAATGCTATCATGACATTTTCATAAAGTGTAGTTTGTCACAGTGCTTGGTTTCTCATGAATAGGATGCCAGCACTAGTAAATTTTAGGAGCAGGACATGACATCCTCTTTGTGACTAATGACCAACATAAGGCCATGTTCAGCTAGATGGTAGGCCTATCTAGTTTGTACGATTATAGTAATGATGCTTCTCCTGTGACAAATAGCTAACATGAACCCTATGCGGCCAAAATTCAGACATCTTCGTTTGCAAAATCTGGTCTGTACCCATCAAAAACCGGAATCAATCAGCAAAACAGTGAACACCTTTCATATTTCTAGATTTCCGGATATGAGAGTTGATGTAGTTTTTTAAATAAAAATGAATATACTTTCAATTATAAAAATAGAATTATAGTATATAATCTCATTAATATAATACAATTCCTATTTTTATATAATTTTTATACTTTTTATATGATGTAGGCTTACCTTTTTTATGTGAAACAGGGACCTTGGCCTATTAGGTAAGGAAAACTGGGTGATTTCAAAACATTGGTTCAAGTGGGTACAGTGCAATGACAATGCTCCTGATCTAAAAGACGTTAATGCAGATTGATACACCTTTAGATTATAAAATGGTTTTAGGAACCCAGTCCTGGTCCTGGTGACCCCAAGGGTTGCCTGTTATTTGTTTCTGATGACAATTTTTTTTTAATGTTAGTCAAATGTGTAAGTAGGGTACAATTTTAATCAGGATTATGAGTGCTAGGGCAAAAATAAAAACGTGGACCTCTTTATGAACCAGAATATTCTGACTTACATTTGTGGGAAGAAATGCAGTTGGGTTATTTTCAAAGCTGTTTTATTGACCAGTCCTAAACAAAGTAAAGTCAATTTAATTTCAACCGGCAATCGAAGGACGGGTTTATTGGCCAATCACAAACTCTGAGTTTGTAGAGACCTGTAGCCTATGTCAATTTGTACTGACCATAAATGGCTCGTCCAGGCAAAAACATTTTTTTTCTGTTAGCCTGTTTTGTTCCTGGCTGCCAGTAAGTAATTGAGGGTAAGCAATTAAGCTTGTGGTATTTTTCCCCAAAATGATTATCTAGCTTACCTGTAGCTAGCAGTATTGCCCTTTTAGGATATTCTGGATATTCATACACATTAACATCAGGGTTGGGTAGGTTACTTTTTAAATGTAATCTGTTACAGTTACAAGTTACCTGTCCACATTTGTAATCAGTAATGTAAGTTTTTGATTACTCAAACTCAGTAAAGTAATATGATTACTTTGAATTACTTTTAGATTACTTTCACATTAAGAGGCATTAGAAAACGCATTTGCAATCGTGAACACCCGCACACAAATACGTTCTACTAGCGCGAACGTAACCTGCGATTATTAGGGCTACCAGCGATGGATTTTCAAAACGTAAATGAAAGAAATAAACTGTGACTATACTTCCAATGCTAACCAATGAACGCAATTGTCTGAGATGCAAAGCAGGCAGAATCACATGGCCTACCTGTAATGGACGGAGTTGAGTTGGCTACATCAAATGCAATCATCCTTTGGCAGAGACTTCCCAACACACCTTTTCTAAAATATCCGTGATAAATTCCATATAATGTTTTATCTTGAAGGCAGCGTTGTGTTACAGCTATCTAACAAATATTTGTCTAATCTTCTAAACAATTCCTGAGTTGTTCAGTGCAACTCCTCCTGGCATTGTTCGGTGCATTTGACAAATAAATCTTGAAACCTGAAAAAAAACTTGTCGCCTATCATTGTTCTCAAAAAGATGCGTTGATAGGTGATAACTAAATCACATTTCATATGGGTCGGCTAATATTAGGTATCGTAGATATACTCTGTTTTTACCAGCCACCCAACCAACTGAAATTAAACTAGCGCATCATCGGTCACTAATCTGCACGTCCACCTTTGCTCGCATGATGATCACACACAACTGATCGGGCGCGCAATTGTTATTTTCATTCAAAACATTTAAAAACAAAATCAAGTACGCAATGTGTCGTAACTATTTCTCGCACCTAATCTTTTTCAATTGAAGTAATCCAAAAGTAATCATACATTTTTTCAAAAGTATCTGGAATCCGATTACAGTATTTTAGTTGGTAACGTAAGGGATTACAGTTACTGATTTTTTGTAATCCGTTACTCCCCAACTCTGATTAACATATAGCCAGCTAAAAACATAAAGTAACAAATGTACAGTGATGGCTAACATACAGTTGTGCTCATAAGTTTGCATACCCTGGCAGAAATTGTGAAGTTTTGCCATTGATTTTGAAAATATGACTAATCATGCAAAAAAACTGTCTTTTATTTAAAGATAGTGATCATATGAAGCCATTTATTATCACATAGTTGTTTGACTCCTTTTTAAACATAATGATAACAGAAATCACCCAAATGGCTCTGATCAAAAGTTTACATACCCTTGAATGTTTGGCCTTGTTACAGACACACAAGGTGACACACACAGGTGAAAATGGCAATTAAAGGTGAATTTCCCACACCTGTGGCTTTTTAAATTGCAATTAGTGTCTGTGCAGAAATAGTCAATGAGTTTGTTAACTCTCACGTGGATGCACTGAGCAGGCTAGATACTGAGCCATGGGGAGCAGAAAAGAACTGTCAAAAAATCTGCGTAACAAGGTAATGGAACTTTATAAAGATGGAAAAGGATTTAAAAAGATATCCAAAGCCTTGCACATGCCAGTCAGTACTGTTCAATCACTTATTAAGAAGTGGAAAATTCAGGGATATCTTGATACCAAGCCAAGGTCAGGTAGACCAAGAAAGATTTCAGCCAAAAGTGCCAGAAGAATTGTTCGGGATACAAAGAAAAACCCACAGGTAACCTCAGGAGAAATACAGGCTGTTCTGGAAAAAGGTGTGGTTGTTTCAAGGAGCACAATACGACGATACTGATGGCAAGATGAATGCAGCATGTTATCAGAAAATACTGGCAGAAAATTTGCATTTTTCTGCACGAAAGCTGTGCATGGGACGCTCTTGGACTTTCCAGCACGACAATGACCCCTAAGCACAAGGCCAAGTTGACCCTCCAGTGGTTACAGCAGAAAAATTCTGGAGTGGCCATCACAGTCTCCTGACTTTAATATCATCAAGCCACTCTAGGGAGATCTCAAACATGCGGTTCATGCAAGACGACCAAAGACTTTGCCTGACCTCGAGGAATTTTGCCAAGACGAATGGGCAGCTATACCACTTGCAAGAATTCGGGGCCTCATAGACAACTATTACAAAAGACTGCACACTTTCATTGATGCTAAAGGGGGCAATACACAGTATTAAGAACTAAGGGTACGCAGATGTTTGAACAGGGGTCAGTTCATTTTTTTCTTTGTTGCCATGTTTTATTTTATGATTATGCCATTCTGTTATGACCTACAGTTGAATGTGAATTCCATAAAAGACGTGTTTTGCCTGCTCACTTATGTTTTCTTTACAAATGGTACATATATTACCAGTTCTCCAAGCGTATGCAAACTTTGAGCACAACTGTAGCTATTTGCAAACTAACATTACTACTGTAGGTAGTTAGCCAGCTAGCAGATTCGAAAAAATAAGTTATCGAACAGTTTACATTCTTGTTAGCTAGCTATCCAGGCGGAGCAGCAAAGGTGAGCTTAGTTTGTTCGTTTGATGTCCATGTTTAAACGTATCGATGAAGTTGTAATGATGGTTAGCACAAAGCCTGTCAGCACAATGGAATGAGCGCGCCTTCGAAGTGTTAGTTTGTTTTCGTAGGTGGGCTACAAGTAGATAGGTAGCTGACTTCTTTGGTTTCCAATGTGCAAGGATATTGCATGGTGTTAATACATAGACCATGCAAACGTAAGGATGGCTGCAATCAAACTATTTAATTTCAACTAATAACTCTATAGGTACATTAAAAGATAACATGGCTAAAATTCTTTGACATTTTCAGAATGGATCTAAGAAGAAAAAACAGCGTGAGGAAATACCTGCACCAGAGGCCGCAGAAGTATTGAATGCTATCCATAGCATTGTCCATAGACAGTTCACTAGTTGAGGAAATGGCTGTGTCATTGTGTAATTTACATGGATTATTTGATGTATTATAAATAATGTTGCAATGTTTAACACTCCAGGCTCCCTATAGCATCTCCAGTTAACGGTAAGAAGGTTGGATTGGCTTGATGGGCACTTCATATGTACGATCAGGTCATTCTGCTCCCACAGCAGCGCAATAGGGTTGAGGTCTGGTGACTGTACAGGCCAGACCATTATAGATAGAAAACCAGCTGACTGCTACTTCCCTAAACAGTTTTTGAATAGATTGGAGCTGTGCATTTGGTCAGTGTCCTGTTGTAGAAGGAAATTGTTTCCAATCAAGTGCCGTCCACAGGGTATGGGATGGCATTGCAAAATGGAGTGATAGCCTTCCTTTTTCAAGATCCCTTTTATCCTGTACAAATCTCCCACTTCACCACCATCAAAACACCCCAGACCATGACATTGCCTCCACCATGCTTGACAGATGGCGTCAAGCACTCCTCCAGCATCTTTCATTTGGTCTGCGTCTCATGAATGTTTGTGATCCGAACACCTCAAACTTAGATTTGTCTGTCCATAACACTTTTTTCAAGCCTAGCTCCAATAGTCACGGTTCGCCACTGTTATGAAAATGTCATGATAGTATTATGACCATCCTGTGTCACTACTTGAAATGACAAAATACAGTTTATGAAAATGTCATGATACTGTAGCATTCTGTAGTGACCATACTGTGTCACTTTACTTCAACTGACACAATACAGTATTTGACAATACAAAAGAAGCATTATGACCATAATCATTGGATCTAGATAGGTCTATCACCTAGCTGTACATGCCATTATGTTGGTCATTAGTCACTAAGAGAATGTCATGTCCTGCTCCTGAAATCTACTGCTGGCGTCCTAGTCATGAGAAACGTTGCGCTGAGGAGGGTAAATATCTGACATCACTTCATGCATAATTATATTGCTATATATAGCATTTATGATGAAATGTAATATAAAAATACTGTTTATAAGAAGACTGGTGTTACAGAATGGTTTGTTATGTTTTGACAAACTTGAGTAGGTGTCATAACCAGTCATAAAAAATGCAAAACATGTCATAATATTTCAAAATATGTGTCATTAGTGTCATGACCATGTTATGACAGGATATGGCATGTCATGTCAGCTGACATGACACCTTATGTCATGGTTATGACAGAGTTATGACCATGTTATGACACTACAAGTAAAGTGTTACCGAAATGGTAAATATTATAAATATGCATATGAATGGTACATTAAAATATGCCAATGTACATTGAATGTACATAGAAATTCATCAGAGCATTTGGAATGTTCATGTGATCAATATGATCATAGATCAGTTTTGCTGGTTGAGAAGCCTTATGGCCAAGAGGCAAAAAGTGTTTGTGAGTCTGGAAGTGTGTGCCCTGATGCTCCAGTAGCATCTACCAGACGGCAGCAGTGTGAACAGACCATAGCCTGGGTGGCTGTAGTCTTTTATGTTCTGTGCTTTCCTAAGGCATCGTGTATGGTAGATGCCTTGCATGGACGAGAGATGGCCATCTGGAAAAAATTTACAATCCCTTATAACTGCTTCAAGGACATCATATTTTAAAGTAGGACACCTAAAACCATTTACAAATGGGATATAACCGGTTATAACTGCAGAAAGGATACCTTATTATAAAGTGATGCACTGATAACCATTTACAAGTGGGTCATAACCAGTTAAAACTGCAGAAAGGATACCTTATTATCAAGTGATGCACCGATAGCCATTTACAAATGACTTATAACCAGTTGTAACTGACAGAGTTATGACCATTTTATGACACTACACTTCAAGTTAAGTGTTACCAATATTTCTATCCATATTTTCCATATACCCCATTCTACACTCTTTGGAATTGCTGCTAGTTTACATTATGTATATTTTTGCTGTATTTTTGCTTCATATATTTCTTAATGCTTACTGTGTAGCTGTTGTGTGCCATGTCACAAGAATTTCATTGTTCAGAATGATGCTATGTTATTCGGTACATTTGATAAATAAAGACATTACAATAAATAAAAAATAAGAGAAGATGAGGATGGAACAACAAATGAGAAAACTGAAGACCAAAGTTATGTAGAGATATGATTCACATTAGTGCACACACTAAATAAAGATTTTTGAAGAAAAGCGTGTTGAGATATGATTAATATAGTGTTCTCCTTTGACGACCGGGCACGCAATCATTATTTCACCACTAAATGAATGGCTGGTTTCTAACAATAGTGAAGGGTAACATAAAAAATATGATTCCATAATGTCTGTTGTGAATTTGGGTAAAGACACATCATTAGACACCATTAGTTGAAAAACCCACCACTGTTCATGGGACAGCACCAACATGTCCTAAAAGTGGGACAATAACAGCAAAGAACTGTACTGTCCAACAGCAAACGTTCACAACCAGGTACATAAAGATTCACCATTAAAGCAGTTGTAAATTATTTATAAACGCTTAATAGCTGAGATAAAATATTGGCTCACTATTTGGCAAGAACTGACCAGCTATCGCACTATATTGAGCAATGTGTTATAATGGTTTATAAATGGTGTATAATACATTAACAAATGCTTAAATAACCATGAATAGTGTCATTATAAAGCTTTTATAAACCCTTTACAAAGGGCACCTTAATATAAAGTGTTATCGAATTGTCTTTGTGTATGTAATGCTTTTTTTTAGGTGAGCGCCCCCTATCCATTATACAGGTCCTTTACCGCCCACCATCAAATTAGATGTAGGCTAATTGCCCTGAATATTCATGATTATTATTATTATTATTGTTGTGATTGTTAGGATGATTATTATTGTGGTTAATATTATTGTTGTTACTATTGTTATCATCAAAAATCATCAAAAGCTCATAATTGAATGACAAACAACAGATTTATTAGTTTCCCAAGGAAACAAACAGCAGCCAATCAGAAACAGCTAGCAATTTAACATTCAAATCTTAATTAAACAACAGCCAATCAGAAATGCCAAACAATAATCATTCTTATGAATTGTTCCAACGGAAAACAAGCTGGCACTTATCAAGGGGTAAAAGCAGAAGGATTAACTTTCAAAGGAAATAAATTAAAAACCTTTCAAAATTAGTGGGAGCCCTGCGCCTGGTGTGTTTCTACTAGTTTTTTCACTGCAGGCTGCAGAGAAGAAAGCTTCAGCCATAGTGCACTTGAAGCCATCAAGTCCAAGCAATTGTGGTACTTGGACTGCATTTAGAGGACCTGGCTAAGTCCTTACTCAACTAGATAAGTGGTTGAGAAAGCAAGAAGAGGCAGCCTGGTCTTCTCCCAGAGAGCCGAGTAACGCGTGGCATGTTTGGCACACATGCTGCCCCAGCCAGGTGTGCGAAATGTAGCCTGGGCCTCAACGTGGCACTGGATTTCTACGCAGTGGCGTAAACTGGAAGGTATTAATGTTGCAGACCACAGTTTTTTGCAAGGAGTTGAAACTTTAAACTCGTATTGTTGTGAATCTTCGGTGTAAACTCACCTTAAAACAGATGGCCTCCAAGGGCACCTCAACACCCCCCTTTCCAAAATATTGCTTCCAGCACCCCCCATCGTCCTCTGAACGCCCCTGGGGGGTGGTACCGCCCCGTTAAGAAACACTGCGTTAGACTAATAAACTTGCCAAAGTGCCATGTCTATAGTACCGACATACTTGGAGATCATAAACGGTCATTATAATTTTGGTGGCTGGCATCTTGATTAGCTAACAGGTCTAAAATTGACTAGAGAGTATAAATCAACCAGTGGTTGTGGGCAAGCAGTTACCCTAATGGCAGAGTTTGCTCTTCTTGCCTCTGGGCTGAGACACGAAAGAGTAGCCTATTCCGTGACTACGCTGATTTTTTCATGGAAAATGACATGTGGTTAATTACTGGTTTTAGGCTATAATTTATGATGGACGCTGTCAATTTATACATCAATCAGCCATAACACTATGACCACTGACAGGTGAAGTGAATAACACTGACAATCTCGTTATCATGGCAGCTGTCAGTGGGTGGGATATATTAGGCAGCAAGTGAACATTCTGTCCTCAAAGTTGATGTGTCAGAGCATCTCCAAAACTGCAGCCCTTGTGGGGTGTTCCCGGTCTTCAGTGGTCAGTACCTATCAAAAGTGGTCCAAGGAAGGAAAAGCGGTGAACTGGCAACAGGGTCATGGGTGGCCAAGGCTCATTGATGCCCATGTGGTCCAATCCAACAGATGAGCTACTGTAGCTCAAATTGCTGAAAAAGTTAATGCTGGTTCTGATAGAAAGGTGTCAGAACACACAGTGCATCGCAGTTTGTTGCAAATGGGGCTGCGAAGCCACAGACCAGTCAGGGTGCCCATGCTGACCCCTGTGACCACTACCGAAAGCGCCTACAATGGGTACGTGAGTATCAGAACTGGACCACGGAGCAATGGAAGAAGGTGGCCTGGTCTGATGAATCACGATTCCTTTTACTTCACATGGATGGCCGGGTGCGTGTGTGTTGCTTACCGGGAGAACAAATGGCACTAGGATGTACTATGGGAAAAAGGCAAGCTGGCGGAGGTGCTTTGGGCAGCTGGCGGAGATGCTTTGGGCAATGTTCTGCTGGGAAACCTTGGATCCTGCCGTTAATATGGATGTTACTTTGACACGTACCACCCACCTAAGCATTGTTGCAGATCATGTGCACCCTTTCATGGAAACGATATTCCCTGATGGCATTTGCCTCTTTCAGCAGGATAATGTGCCCTGCCACCAAGCGAAAATGGTTCAGGAATGGTTTGAGGAACACAACAACGAGTTCAAGGTGTTGACTTGGCCTCCAAATTCTCCAGATCTCAATCCAATCGAGCATCTGTGGGATGTGCTGGACAAACAAGTCCAATCCATGGAGGCCCCACCTCCCAACTTACAGTACTTAAAGGATCTGCTGCTAACGTCTTGGTGCCAGATACCACAGCACACCTTCAGAGGTCTAGTGGAGTCCATGCCTTGACGGGTCAGGACTGTTTTGGCAGCAAAAGGGGGACCTACACAATATGAGGCAGTTGGTCATAATGTTATGGCTGATCGGTTTAGGTTGATGATTGCCACACCTGCATAAATTACAGGTATGTCATATCATGCAAATAAGAACAGGTGCAGCGCGCTCTTGCGTCCACGACTTAATCTGATTTACCTATCTGCGGTGACATCTATGCTCAAATCGAAGAGGTGCGACAGTTTCGTAAATCACATTTGGAGATGATCATATGTCTCTCTCCTCGCTTGAATCTGAGATTCTTTCTGAGAAGGTTTCATGAATGAGGGCCATTGTTTCAATGCATTTTTTCTTACAACCCCTTACTCTGTCCACATGAAGACGACATATGTATGGTCCCTTAGTTAAGTATTGGACTTCAAATATAAATTAAACTACTATGAATTAGGTTTATTATGAAATAAACCACCCAGTGTCAGTGATACAATCGTTAGTCTAATTTGAGCTGCAGGAAGGAAACTATTCAGGGATGTTACCATTAGGCCATTGTTGACTTTAAATCTGCAAGAAAATGTCAATTATTGTGAAAGGTCAGAACTAAGGATGAATCAACCACATTGTTGAGACTACAATATTGACTGAAACGACAAGAATGACAACAAGTAAAAACATTGCAAAATATGCATCTTATATGCTTTGAAGGGCCAAACAAATCAAAATGTAATAATTAATTTGATTTACATAGCAGACGCTGTATTTTCTTTCATGCATTAACTCAGGGGTGTGAATAATTTCTAAATAATCAGTGTTAAATTTTTCATGTTTTTCTTCCACTTTTACATTAGAGAATTTTGGTGGAGGTTTGAGAAAACAAATCACAATAAATCATTTTAAGTCAAATTTATAATTAAAAACAATGGAAAAAGTTCAAGGGGCGATCAACCTACAGTATATCCACTGTACATTTTAATTGAGCTGCAGCACTAATCTTCAAAGCTCTCTATTGTATTGACCCCTACAGGTCTGACTTACCTTCCTAAAGGAACCATGGTTACAAACTTTTTTTCTTACCTGCAGTCATTGCCGCCAGCACTGATCACATATTTGTCATCAAAGGAGAAACGTATATTTGTCACATGAGCAGAGTGGCCGAAGTACCTCTTGTGTTTGGCCTATAAGAAGAAGAGATAATAGTTATATTGTTAGAAACAGAATAAGAAATATTACTGCAGAAAGCTACACATCCACCTTCTCAAGTCTACAGGGCCATGATAAATTATACTGTACATAAGTGTTGCCGATTATTCATACCAGGACAGTTTATTATTCTGCGCTTGCCTAGACTGGTCAACCAGCTGATTAAATCAACCTAATGCATGCTGTAGTCCAGTGTTCAGTAACAGGAGGCCGGTGGGCCAAGTCCAGCCTGCTAGTGATTTTTAGAATATAAATAAATATAAATTATTTAATGTAGGCCTACCTTGGTCAAATTATGACGGTAATCAGATATAAAATATTGGTAGTAAGCCAGCTACATAGTTTGCATGGTTACAAATAGTCAGCACTACAAATCCTGTCAACATTTTAGCCGGGTCATCCATGTCCTGCCACAACTGTGACAATAACCTTATGTATTCAAATATATTTGTTATACTATAATCAATTTCAAAAAGCTCACACACAACTGTACAATAATTGATATATTTCATTCTTGCCCAGAACTGAAGTTCTAGTAATTAAGCCAGTTCTTGCGGACGGGTGGGCCTGGCTGACCACTGACCTACCCAGGTAGAGCAGCAATTTTGATATTATTATATAGCAAGATGAATGTAGACCTTTAAAGGAAAGCATAAATATATGTTAGGGTGTACAGTTATGAAACTGGCTGAGTATGTGTGTGGAGTGGTGATGGAATGAAGGAAGAAGTGGAGCGGGCATAATTTGCCTTGAGCACAGAGCAGGCTTACCACATCTGAGTGGCAGCTATCTGTCCGGTCTAGGTTTGGTCCCGTAACGCTTAGCTGAAAGTTCAGGGCATTTTTTTGTTTCCTTCATGGCCCTTCTTTAAATTTATGTTTATACTAAGCTGTTTAGGAGAAGCCCAGCTGCCCTTTCCCTCATCGCCCTGGGTGGCTCCCCAGTCAACTCTGTGGAGTCCTTTCACTTTCTGGGCACCGCCATCGCCCAGGACCTCAAGTGGGAGCTGAACATCACCTCTCTCACAAAGAAAGCTCAGCAGAGGATGTACTTTCTGCGGCAGCTGAAAAGTTCAACCTGCCAAAGACTATGATGGTGCATTTCTACACTGCCATCAGAGTCCATTCTGACCTCCTCCATCACAGTCTGGTACACTGCAGCCACTGCCAAAGAAAGGGCAGGCTGCAGCGCATCATCCGCTCTGCAGAGAGGGTGATTGGCTGCAATCCACCATCTCTACACGACCTACACACCTCCAGGACGCGGATGCGAGCGGCAATGATTGGGGCTGATCCCTCTCACCCTGGAAACGGACTATGCAGAGCTCTCCCATTTGGCAGAAGGTTGAGGTCTATCAGGACCAAAACCTCTTGCCACAAGAACAGTTTCTTTCCTGTAGATGTAGGCTTCATGAACATTCCCCCAGAACCAAACTGACTATAGCCTGCTCCCCACATACACACACAACCCTGAACTGGACAAATCTATAACCCCTTCCCACATACACACACAACTGGACAAATCTTGTACCTTACATACTTTTTTTTGTAATTTATTAATGCTCAGTATGTTTTTATGCTCGGTCCATTGTTCTTATTTGTTTTAATTTCCCTTATTCCTTTTGTATAAATTGTTGCACCAATGGGCCAGAACAAATTCTTGTTTTTTGTGAAACTTACTTGGCAATAAAACTCTAATTCTGATTCTTTCTGATTCAAACACTCATTATTGAGAGTTTCTTGGATAGCCTAATTGAAAACCAAATGGTAGCCTGCATTATCACAAAAGTAGATGGGGAATTTAAGTATGTTTTAAAGAAAACAACTGAGTGATATGGAAAGAGTCCTTTTTTTCAGTGAGAATGGAGCTATACTTTGCAAAGCTGGAAAAAGGACATTGAGCGCCAGAAGCACCACAACACTTCATCACAAATTCAAAATGTGTCATGACTCCATCCGAAGCTGCCTCCTCCCCTTGTCCAGACGGGCTTCGGCGTTCGTCGTCTCCAGCCTTCTAGCCACCGTCTCTCCATTCATCATTCCATTAGTCTTGTCTTATCTCACACACCTGGTTCTTATCCCCCCATTAGCCTCTGTGTATATTCCCTCTGCTTCCACATCTCTTCGTGTGTTATTGTTTTACGTGGTTGTGTCGCTGGCTCGTTGAGACTTATGCATTATTATCTCTGAGCATAATCCCTGTGTGTTGTTACTATTGCTTTACGCATGAGTGGACTGTCTTGGATTACGCTTTGCTGTGGTTTATTCATTGCATTGGACTACTGCTTCAGCCTATTAAACCATTACCTTTGGTTCACATCATCCTGTGCCTGGCTCCTTCCTCTATACACGCCATAGAATTACACACCTGCTATGGAGTCAGCAGGACCAGGAAGCATGTCCGGAGTCATTGAGCGGGTCCTGGAACATTCCATCATGTTAGCCAGCTTGGGCGAAGCGATGGATCGGGTTTTCCAGGCCGTTGAACGCCTGATCCCGTGGAACCAGCCGTGTGACCGTACCCAGCCACCTTCAAGGCACTGATCCCGTGAAACCAGCCGTGCGACCGGACCCAGCCACCCTCACGCCAGCGCCCATCGGTATCCATCCAGTGCTGCCAAGGGAGTACGACGGAGCAGCAGCCCAAGGGTTTCTCCTTCAGCTGGACCTATATTTCAACACCATCAGCCCAGCACCATTGGATCGGGAGAAGGTGTCCGTTCTCATCTCCTGCTTCTCAGGGAAATCTCTCGAGTGGGCCAACGCCATCTGGAGCTTTGGAGGGGATGCGCTGGACAACTACAACTACAGGCGAGCGTCTGTTCCATTTGAGGCAGGGGAGGAGGACCACGCAGGACTTCGCCCTGGAATTCAGGACCCTAGCTGCGGGGTCCGGGTGGAATGCGCGGGTCCTCATCGATCACTTCCGTTGCAGCCTCCGGAGGGAGCTAGCCTGCCGGGGCGCCATGCTGTCCTTTGATCAACTGGTGGACATGGCCATACGGCTGGACAACCTGCTGGCTTCCCGAGGATGTCCTGGAAGGGGCCTGCCCATTCCACCCCCTCTTCATACAGCTCCCGTTCCGATGGACCTGGGGGGGCAGTGTTCCGGGAGGACGTTTGGTGAACGGGGACACACTGCTGCACAAGGTCATTGGGGTTCTTCCAGAACTGGAGGCGGCAGGCAGGACACTCTCGCGTCTTCCCAGGTAGGAGATACCCACAACCAGGATCTCAGGAGTGCGTACAACCTGGTGCGTGTCCAGGAGGGAGACAAATGGAAGACAGCATTTAGCACCACCATGGGGCATTATGAATACCAGGTCGTGCCATACGGGTTGATGAATGCTCCATCAGTCTTCCAATCCTTTGTGAACGAGATGTTTAGGGACATGCTTGGCTGCGGTGTGGTAATCTACATTGATGACATTCTGGTGTATTCTGCCTCATGCGCCGAGCATGTGTCCCCGGTTCGCAGAGTGCTTGGGCAACTGTTGGAGCATGACCTGTATGTCAAGGCAGAAAAATGTCTGTTCTTCTACCAATCCATCTCCTTCCTCGGATACTGCATTACCACCTCAGGTGTGGAGATGGAGAGTGACCGCATTGCCACAGTGCGTAATTGGCCGAATGCAACCACGGTGAAGGAGGTGCAGCGCTTCATTGGCTTTGCCAATTTCTATTTGAGGTTTATCCGGGTCTTTGGCAAGTTGGCAGCATCCATCACCTTCCATCACCTGAAGGGTGGGCTGTCCAGGCTCCTCTGGTCTGCTGAGGTGGACAGTGCTTTCAAGACCCTGAAGGCACTGTTCACCACGGCTCCGGGACTGGCCCATCCGGATCCATCCTTGTCATTCGTAGTGGAACTTGATTCGTCCCAGGTTGGGGTGGGCGCTGTCCTATCTCAACACTTGAGCACGCTCCCCAACCTCTCCTCCGTGCCTTCTTCTCCAAAAAGCTCAGCCCGGCGGAGCAGAACTACGACGTTGGTGATTGGGAGCTGTTGGCAGTTGTCAAGGCCCTGACGGTGTGGAGGCACTGGCTTGAGGGAGCTAAACACCCTTTCCTCGTCTGGACTGACCACCATAACCTGGAGTACATCCAGGCAGCGAGGACACTGTATCCTCGCCAGGCCAGATGGGCCTTGTTCTTCACCTGGTTTGAGTTCACGCTGTCCTATACCCCAGGCTCCAAAAACGTGAAGGCAGAAACACTGTCGCAACCGTACGACTCAGAGGAGAGGCCCGTAGATGCCCCTCCCATACTCCCGGCCTCCTGCATTGTGGGGCCAGTGGTATGGGCAGTGGACGCTAACTAGACGCTCCTAGACACCTTCCCGCGTCTTCCGGCACTATGGGGTGCCAGAGGACATCGTGTCTGACTGGGGACCCCAGTTTACATCGAGGGTGTCAAAGGCATTCATGGAACGTCTGGGGGTTTCGATCAGCCTGACCTCTGTGTTTCAACCCAAACCAACGGGCAGGTGGAATGGGTGAATCAGGATGTGGGGAGATTCCTGCGGTCCTACTGCCGGTATCAGCCGGGAGAAGGGGGTGGTGATTCTGCCACGGGCTGAATATGTCCAGAATTTTCTCCGCCACTCCTCCACTAACATGTCGCCCTTTCAGTGTGTTTTAGGGCCGTATCAGCCGTTCCTGACATCGTGGCATCAGAGCCAGACCGAAGCTCCTGCAGTGGATGACTGGTTCCAGAGCGTGGAGGAGACGTGGAATGCCGCCCACGTTCACCTCCAGCGTGCCGTGCGTCTCCAGAAAGCCACCGCTGACCGCCACCGCAGTCAGGCCCCAGTCTTCATAGAACCTGCCCCTCCGCCTGCCCTGCCGGAAGCTGAGTCTGTGGTTTGTGGGGCTGTTCAAAGTCCTCAGGAGAGTCAATGAGGTTATGTACAGATGTCGTTCATCTAATTCCAGCGCCAGGAGGGTGGTCCACAACGAGGCATGGCTCGTTATACAGCGGTATACCGCGGCAAGTTGCAGTGCCTTGCGGCATGAACAAAAACATTAAATAGAAATGGCCACCAGGGGGCATCTGTGAGAACATCAATACCCGCCTGAAACTGCTGTTATTCAAGCCTGCGTCTGTATTTATATGGCCAGAATAAAACATTCAAGTCGGAGGAATATTATCTACTATAATCCTGTTCATGGATTGCTACAGGTTGTGCTTACCGCCTGATTTCTCTATACACTACACAAAATGGAATGCTTGATTACAGTTGAGAATAGTCTCCAACCATGAGCTGCAGTTTTGGAATAATAATGTGCACCGTTGTGTCTACTTTTAGGCTTGGTTTGCAAATTGCTAGGCATATACCGTAGTGTGTGCCATTTAGAACAATTATTATGATTATTAATGAGTTATTAGTTCTGAAACAATCCCCACTAAAAGCAGCTGCTAGAATGAAAATGGCCACATGAATTAATTATTTTACATTGTTTCATGTTTCACAAAAGACTGCCCACTAAGTTTAAGCTCACAAATGAAACACAGGCCAAAAGAAAACATGATCAATGCAGGATATTTGACCATTAAAAAGGGAGTATAACTATATATCTCAGCTCCCATTATTATGGGAATAACACCTTGTTGAACGGGGGTGTTGACAAATAACATTTAGTACTGCATGGGTGTTTCATTGTCATAGTGACAACTGTGGATTATACTTAATGCACTAATGCTCCAATGAAACGCCGTTTAGCCTCTACATATTTTACATCATGCCACTGCTTGCTTCATTGCTCAAGTGGGTTTGCATTTAAATTAAAAATTTCTAATGATTTTCAATTTTGCTATTCATATAGTTTTTGTTCCTCAATTGTCTGTGGTCTTCCTGCCCATTTGTGATTGCAGAGCTCACCAAGGCTTTTGTAAATAAATTAAAGATTTTCCAAATGACTGTTTTTGGTAAGCCTAAGGTTTAGGCTATGTTTCTAATATATTTTTTTCATACTCTTAATGGCTTATTTTATTTTCATACATATTTGGTCCTGATTTTGACAGACACCAACATCAGCCTCCAAAGGCAAACATCCATTATCGTCGAAAAGTTTGGGGTCACTCAGAAATGACCTTGTTTTCCATGAAAACATAAAGTGGATATAAAACGTCTAAACATCCCTGTTAAAATGCCAGGTTCTTGTGATGTAAATGAATGAGACAAAGATAAATCATGTCAGAACTTTTTCCACCTTTAATGTGACCTATAACGTCAACATTCAATTGAAAAACAAACTGAAATCTTTGAGGGGGAAAAATAAAAAATAAAAAACTCACAATAACCTGGTTGCATAAGTGTGCATGCACACCCTTAAACAAATACTTTGTTGAAGCACCTTTTGATTTTATTACAGCACTCAGTCTTTTTGGGTAGGAGTCTATTAGCATGGCACATCTTGATGTGGTAATATTTGCCCACTCTTCTTTGCAAAAGCGCTTCAAATCTGTCAGATTGCGAGGACATCTCCTGTGCACAGCGCTCTTCAGATCACCCCACAGATGTTCAAATGGATTCAGGTCTGGGCTCTGGCTGGGCCATTCCAAAATGGCCATTGTCATGCTGAAAGGTGAACTTCCTCTTCATCTTCAGCTTTCTAATGGACGCCTGAAGGTTTTGTGCCAAAATTGCCTGGTATTTGGAACTGTTCATAATTCCCTCCACCCTGACTAAGGCCCCGGTTCCAGCTGAAGAAGAACAGCCCCAAAGCATGATGCTGCCACCACCATGCTTCACTGTGGGTATGGTGTTCTTTGGGTGATATGCAGTGTTGTTTTTGCGCCAAACATACCTTTTGGAATTATGGCCAAAAAGTTCAACCTTGGTTTCATCAGACCATAACACATTTTCCCACATGCTTTTGGGAGACTTGATGTTTGTTTTTGCAAACTTCAGCCAGGCTTGGATGTTTTTCTTTGTAAGAAAAGGCTTCTTGCCACCCTACCCCATAGCCCATTCATATGAAGAATACGGGAGATTGTTGTCACATGTAGCACACAGCCAGTACTTGCCAGAAATTCCTGCAGTTCCTTTAATGTTGCTGTAGGCCTCTTGGAAGCCTCCCTGATCAGCTTTCTTCTCGTCTTTTCATCAATTTTGGAGGGACGTCCAGTTCTTGGTAATGTCTCTGTTGTGCCATATTTTCTCCACTTGAAAATGACTGTCTTCACTGTGTTCCATGGTATATCTAATGCTTTGGAAATTCTTTTGTACCCTTCTCCTGACTGATATCTTTCAACAATGAGATCCCTCTGATGCTTTGGAAGCTCTCTGCGGACCATGGCTTTTGCTCTCAGATGCAACTAAGAAAATGTCAGGAAAATTCTACTACAACAGCTGAACTTTATTTGTGATTAATCAGAGTCACTTTAAATGATGGCAGGTGTGTAATGACTTCTATTTAACATGAGTTTGAATGTGATTGGTTAATTCTGAACACAGCCACATCCCCAGTTGTTAGAGGGTGTGCACACTTATGCAACCAGGTTATTGTGAGTTTTTTATTTTTCATTTTTCCCCCTCGAAGATTTCAGTTTGTTTTTCAATTGAATTGTTCACATTATAGGTCACATTAAAAGTGGAAAAAGTTCTGACATGATTTATCTTTGTCTCATTCTTTTACATCAAAAGAACCTGGCATTTTAACAGGGGTGTGTAGACGTTTTATATCCACTGTATGTTTTCATGGAAAACAAGATCATTTCTAAGTGACCCCAACTTTTCGACGATAATGGATTTTTGCCTTTGGAGGCTGATGTTGGTGTCTGTCAAAATCAGGACCAAATATGTATGAAAATAAAATAAGCCATTAAGAGTATGAAAAAAATATATTAGAAACATAGCTTAAACCTTAGGCTTACCAAAAACAGTCATTTGGAAAATCTTGAATTTATTTACAAAAGCCTTGGTGAGCTCTGCAATCACAAATGGGCAGGAAGACCACAAACAATTGAGGAACAAAAACTATATGAATAGCAAAATTGAAAATCATTAGACATTTTTAATTTAAATGCAAACCCACTTGAGCAATGAAGCAAGCATTGGCATGATGTAAAATATGTAGAGGCTAAACGGCGTTTCATTGGAGCATTAGTGCATTAAGTATAATCCACAGTTGTCACTATGACAATGAAACACCCATCCAGTACTAAATGTTATTTGTCAACACCCCCGTTCAACAAGGTGTTATTCCCATAATAATGGGAGCTGAGATGTACAGGTGCTGGTCATAAAATTGATTTATTTCAGTAATTCCATTCAAAAAGTGAAA
>JACXGI010004888.1:25295-50689 GCA_016801175.1 Esox masquinongy
TGCAGGTGTTTTGAGTTAATTAGCTGATTAGAGTGTGGCACCAGGTGTCTTCAATATTGAACCTATTCACAATATTCTAATTTTCTGAGATACTGAATTTGGGGTTTTCATTAGTTGTCAGTTATAATCATCAAAATTAAAAGAAATAAACACTTGAAATATATCAGTCTGTGTGGAATGAATGTATACATTATACAACTTTCACTTTTTGAATGGAATTACTGAAATAAATCAATTTTATGACCAGCACCTGTACATCTCAGCTCCCATTATTATGGGAATAACACCTTGTTGAACGGGGGTGTTGACAAATAACATTTAGTACTGGATGGGTGTTTCATTGTCATAGTGACAACTGTGGATTATACTTAATGCACTAATGCTCCAATGAAACGCCGTTTAGCCTCTACATATTTTACATCATGCCAATGCTTGCTTCATTGCTCAAGTGGGTTTGCATTTAAATTAAAAATGTCTAATGATTTTCAATTTTGCTATTCATATAGTTTTTGTTCCTCAATTGTTTGTGGTCTTCCTGCCCATTTGTGATTGCAGAGCTCACCAAGGCTTTTGTAAATAAATTCAAGATTTTCCAAATGACTGTTTTTGGTAAGCCTAAGGTTTAAGCTATGTTTCTAATATATTTTTTTCATACTCTTAATGGCTTATTTTATTTTCATACATATTTGGTCCTGATTTTGACAGACACCAACATCAGCCTCCAAAGGCAAAAATCCATTATCGTCGAAAAGTTGGGGTCACTTAGAAATGATCTTGTTTTCCATGAAAACATACAGTGGATATAAAACGTCTACACACCCCTGTTAAAATGCCAGGTTCTTTTGATGTAAAAGAATGAGACAAAGATAAATCATGTCAGAACTTTTTCCACTTTTAATGTGACCTATAATGTGAACAATTCAATTGAAAAACAAACTGAAATCTTCGAGGGGGAAAAATGAAAAATAAAAAACTCACAATAACCTGGTTGCATAAGTGTGCACACCCTCTAACAACTGGGGATGTGGCTGTGTTCAGAATTAACCAATCACATTCAAACTCATGTTAAATAGAAGTCATTACACACCTGCCATCATTTAAAGTGACTCTGATTAATCACAAATAAAGTTCAGCTGTTGTAGTAGAATTTTCCTGACATTTTCTTAGTTGCATCTGAGAGCAAAAGCCATGGTCCGCAGAGAGCTTCCAAAGCATCAGAGGGATCTCATTGTTGAAAGATATCAGTCAGGAGAAGGGTACAAAAGAATTTCCAAAGCATTAGATATACCATGGAACACAGTGAAGACAGTCATTTTCAAGTGGAGAAAATATGGCACAACAGAGACATTACCAAGAACTGGACGTCCCTCCAAAATTGATGAAAAGACGAGAAGAAAGCTGATCAGGGAGGCTTCCAAGAGGCCTACAGCAACATTAAAGGAACTGCAGGAATTTCTGGCAAGTACTGGCTGTGTGCTACATGTGACAACAATCTCCCGTATTCTTCATATGAATGGGCTATGGGGTAGGGTGGCAAGAAGCCTTTTCTTACAAAGAAAAACATCCAAGCCTGGCTGAAGTTTGCAAAAACAAACATCAAGTCTCCCAAAAGCATGTGGGAAAATGTGTTATGGTCTGATGAAACCAAGGTTGAACTTTTTGGCCATAATTCCAAAAGGTATGTTTGGCGCAAAAACAACACTGCATATCACCCAAAGAACACCATACCCACAGTGAAGCATGGTGGTGGCAGCATCATGCTTTGGGGCTGTTCTTCTTCAGCTGGAACCGGGGCCTTAGTCAGGGTGGAGGGAATTATGAACAGTTCCAAATACCAGGCAATTTTGGCACAAAACCTTCAGGCGTCCATTAGAAAGCTGAAGATGAAGAGGAAGTTCACCTTTCAGCATGACAATGGCCATTTTGGAATGGCCCAGCCAGAGCCCAGACCTGAATCCATTTGAACATCTGTGGGGTGATCTGAAGAGCGCTGTGCACAGGAGATGTCCTCGCAATCTGACAGATTTGAAGCGCTTTTGCAAAGAAGAGTGGGCAAATATTACCACATCAAGATGTGCCATGCTAATAGACTCCTACCCAAAAAGACTGAGTGCTGTAATAAAATCAAAAGGTGCTTCAACAAAGTATTTGTTTAAGGGTGTGCATGCACACTTATGCAACCAGGTTATTGTGAGTTTTTTATTTTTTATTTTTCCCCCTCAAAGATTTCAGTTTGTTTTTCAATTGAATGTTGACGTTATAGGTCACATTAAAGGTGGAAAAAGTTCTGACATGATTTATCTTTGTCTCATTCATTTACATCACAAGAACCTGGCATTTTAACAGGGATGTTTAGACGTTTTATATCCACTTTATGTTTTCATGGAAAACAAGGTCATTTCTGAGTGACCCCAAACTTTTCGACGATAATGGATGTTTGCCTTTGGAGGCTGATGTTGGTGTCTGTCAAAATCAGGACCAAATATGTATGAAAATAAAATAAGCCATTAAGAGTATGAAAAAAATATATTAGAAACATAGCCTAAACCTTAGGCTTACCAAAAACAGTCATTTGGAAAATCTTTAATTTATTTACAAAAGCCTTGGTGAGCTCTGCAATCACAAATGGGCAGGAAGACCACAGACAATTGAGGAACAAAAACTATATGAATAGCAAAATTGAAAATCATTAGAAATTTTTAATTTAAATGCAAACCCACTTGAGCAATGAAGCAAGCAGTGGCATGATGTAAAATATGTAGAGGCTAAACGGCGTTTCATTGGAGCATTAGTGCATTAAGTATAATCCACAGTTGTCACTATGACAATGAAACACCCATGCAGTACTAAATGTTATTTGTCAACACCCCCGTTCAACAAGGTGTTATTCCCATAATAATGGGAGCTGAGATATATAGTTATACTCCCTTTTTAATGGTCAAATATCCTGCATTGATCATGTTTTCTTTTGGCCTGTGTTTCATTTGTGAGCTTAAACTTAGTGGGCAGTCTTTTGTGAAACATGAAACAATGTAAAATAATTAATTCATGTGGCCATTTTCATTCTAGCAGCTGCTTTTAGTGGGGATTGTTTCAGAACTAATAACTCATTAATAATCATAATAATTGTTCTAAATGGCACACACTACGGTATATGCCTAGCAATTTGCAAACCAAGCCTAAAAGTAGACACAACGGTGCACATTATTATTCCAAAACTGCAGCTCATGGTTGGAGACTATTCTCAACTGTAATCAAGCATTCCATTTTGTGTAGTGTATAGAGAAATCAGGCGGTAAGCACAACCTGTAGCAATCCATGAACAGGATTATAGTAGATAATATTCCTCCGACTTGAATGTTTTATTCTGGCCATATAAATACAGACGCAGGCTTGAATAACAGCAGTTTCAGGCGGGTATTGATGTTCTCACAGATGCCCCCTGGTGGCCATTTCTATTTAATGTTTTTGTTCATGCCGCAAGGCACTGCAACTTGCCGCGGTATACCGCTGTATAACGAGCCATGCCTCGTTGTGGACCACCCTCCTGGCGCTGGAATTAGATGAACGACATCTGTACATAACCTCATTGACTCTCCTGAGGACTTTGAACAGCCCCACAAACCACAGACTCAGCTTCCGGCAGGGCAGGCGGAGGGGCAGGTTCTATGAAGACTGGGGCCTGACTGCGGTGGCGGTCAGCGGTGGCTTTCTGGAGACGCACGGCACGCTGGAGGTGAACGTGGGCGGCATTCCACGTCTCCTCCACGCTCTGGAACCAGTCATCCACTGCAGGAGCTTCGGTCTGGCTCTGATGCCACGATGTCAGGAACGGCTGATACGGCCCTAAAACACACTGAAAGGGCGACATGTTAGTGGAGGAGTGGCGGAGAAAATTCTGGACATATTCAGCCCGTGGCAGAATCACCACCCCCTTCTCCCGGCTGATACCGGCAGTAGGACCGCAGGAATCTCCCCACATCCTGATTCACCCATTCCACCTGCCCGTTGGTTTGGGTTGAAACACAGAGGTCAGGCTGATCGAAACCCCCAGACGTTCCATGAATGCCTTTGACACCCTCGATGTAAACTGGGGTCCCCAGTCAGACACGATGTCCTCTGGCACCCCATAGTGCCGGAAGACGCGGGAAGGTGTCTAGGAGCGTCTAGTTAGCGTCCACTGCCCATACCACTGGCCCCACAATGCAGGAGGCCGGGAGTATGGGAGGGGCATCTACGGGCCTCTCCTCTGAGTCGTACGGTTGCGACAGTGTTTCTGCCTTCACGTTTTTGGAGCCTGGGGTATAGGACAGCGTGAACTCAAACCAGGTGAAGAACAAGGCCCATCTGGCCTGGCGAGGATACAGTGTCCTCGCTGCCTGGATGTACTCCAGGTTATGGTGGTCAGTCCAGACGAGGAAAGGGTGTTTAGCTCCCTCAAGCCAGTGCCTCCACACCGTCAGGGCCTTGACAACTGCCAACAGCTCCCAATCACCAACGTCGTAGTTCTGCTCCGCCGGGCTGAGCTTTTTGGAGAAGAAGGCACGGAGGAGAGGTTGGGGAGCGTGCTCAAGTGTTGAGATAGGACAGCGCCCACCCCAACCTGGGACGAATCAAGTTCCACTACGAATGACAAGGATGGATCCGGATGGGCCAGTCCCGGAGCCGTGGTGAACAGTGCCTTCAGGGTCTTGAAAGCACTGTCCACCTCAGCAGACCAGAGGAGCCTGGACAGCCCACCCTTCAGGTGATGGAAGGTGATGGATGCTGCCAACTTGCCAAAGACCCGGATAAACCTCAAATAGAAATTGGCAAAGCCAATGAAGCGCTGCACCTCCTTCACCGTGGTTGCATTCGGCCAATTACGCACTGTGGCAATGCGGTCACTCTCCATCTCCACACCTGAGGTGGTAATGCAGTATCCGAGGAAGGAGATGGATTGGTAGAAGAACAGACATTTTTCTGCCTTGACATACAGGTCATGCTCCAACAGTTGCCCAAGCACTCTGCGAACCGGGGACACATGCTCGGCGCATGAGGCAGAATACACCAGAATGTCATCAATGTAGATTACCACACCGCAGCCAAGCATGTCCCTAAACATCTCGTTCACAAAGGATTGGAAGACTGATGGAGCATTCATCAACCCGTATGGCACGACCTGGTATTCATAATGCCCCATGGTGGTGCTAAATGCTGTCTTCCATTTGTCTCCCTCCTGGACACGCACCAGGTTGTACGCACTCCTGAGATCCTGGTTGTGGGTATCTCCTACCTGGGAAGACGCGAGAGTGTCCTGCCTGCCGCCTCCAGTTCTGGAAGAACCCCAATGACCTTGTGCAGCAGTGTGTCCCCGTTCACCAAACGTCCTCCCGGAACACTGCCCCCCCAGGTCCATCGGAACGGGAGCTGTATGAAGAGGGGGTGGAATGGGCAGGCCCCTTCCAGGACATCCTCGGGAAGCCAGCAGGTTGTCCAGCCGTATGGCCATGTCCACCAGTTGATCAAAGGACAGCATGGCGCCCCGGCAGGCTAGCTCCCTCCGGAGGCTGCAACGGAAGTGATCGATGAGGACCCGCGCATTCCACCCGGACCCCGCAGCTAGGGTCCTGAATTCCAGGGCGAAGTCCTGCGTGGTCCTCCTCCCCTGCCTCAAATGGAACAGACGCTCGCCTGTAGTTGTAGTTGTCCAGCGCATCCCCTCCAAAGCTCCAGATGGCGTTGGCCCACTCGAGAGATTTCCCTGAGAAGCAGGAGATGAGAACGGACACCTTCTCCCGATCCAATGGTGCTGGGCTGATGGTGTTGAAATATAGGTCCAGCTGAAGGAGAAACCCTTGGGCTGCTGCTCCGTCGTACTCCCTTGGCAGCACTGGATGGATACCGATGGGCGCTGGCGTGAGGGTGGCTGGGTCCGGTCGCACGGCTGGTTTCACGGGATCAGTGCCTTGAAGGTGGCTGGGTACGGTCACACGGCTGGTTCCACGGGATCAGGCGTTCAACGGCCTGGAAAACCCGATCCATCGCTTCGCCCAAGCTGGCTAACATGATGGAATGTTCCAGGACCCGCTCAATGACTCCGGACATGCTTCCTGGTCCTGCTGACTCCATAGCAGGTGTGTAATTCTATGGCGTGTATAGAGGAAGGAGCCAGGCACAGGATGATGTGAACCAAAGGTAATGGTTTAATAGGCTGAAGCAGTAGTCCAATGCAATGAATAAACCACAGCAAAGCGTAATCCAAGACAGTCCACTCATGCGTAAAGCAATAGTAACAACACACAGGGATTATGCTCAGAGATAATAATGCATAAGTCTCAACGAGCCAGCGACACAACCACGTAAAACAATAACACACGAAGAGATGTGGAAGCAGAGGGAATATACACAGAGGCTAATGGGGGGATAAGAACCAGGTGTGTGAGATAAGACAAGACTAATGGAATGATGAATGGAGAGACGGTGGCTAGAAGGCTGGAGACGACGAACGCCGAAGCCCGTCTGGACAAGGGGAGGAGGCAGCTTCGGATGGAGTCATGACACATTTTGAATTTGTGATGAAGTGTTGTGGTGCTTCTGGCGCTCAATGTCCTTTTTCCAGCTTTGCAAAGTATAGCTCCATTCTCACTGAAAAAAAGGACTCTTTCCATATCACTCAGTTGTTTTCTTTAAAACATACTTAAATTCCCCATCTACTTTTGTGATAATGCAGGCTACCATTTGGTTTTCAATTAGGCTATCCAAGAAACTCTCAATAATGAGTGTTTGAATCAGAAAGAATCAGAATTAGAGTTTTATTGCCAAGTAAGTTTCACAAAAAACAAGAATTTGTTCTGGCCCATTGGTGCAACAATTTATACAAAAGGAATAAGGGAAATTAAAACAAATAAGAACAATGGACCGAGCATAAAAACATACTGAGCATTAATAAATTACAAAAAAAAGTATGTAAGGTACAAGATTTGTCCAGTTGTGTGTGTATGTGGGAAGGGGTTATAGATTTGTCCAGTTCAGGGTTGTGTGTGTATGTGGGGAGCAGGCTATAGTCAGTTTGGTTCTGGGGGAATGTTCATGAAGCCTACATCTACAGGAAAGAAACTGTTCTTGTGGCAAGAGGTTTTGGTCCTGATAGACCTCAACCTTCTGCCAAATGGGAGAGCTCTGCATAGTCCGTTTCCAGGGTGAGAGGGATCAGCCCCAATCATTGCCGCTCGCATCCGCGTCCTGGAGGTGTGTAGGTCGTGTAGAGATGGTGGATTGCAGCCAATCACCCTCTCTGCAGAGCGGATGATGCGCTGCAGCCTGCCCTTTCTTTGGCAGTGGCTGCAGTGTACCAGACTGTGATGGAGGAGGTCAGAATGGACTCTGATGGCAGTGTAGAAATGCACCATCATAGTCTTTGGCAGGTTGAACTTTTCAGCTGCCGCAGAAAGTACATCCTCTGCTGAGCTTTCTTTGTGAGAGAGGTGATGTTCAGCTCCCACTTGAGGTCCTGGGCGATGGCGGTGCCCAGAAAGTGAAAGGACTCCACAGAGTTGACTGGGGAGCCACCCAGGGCGATGAGGGAAAGGGCAGCTGGGCTTCTCCTAAACAGCTTAGTATAAACATAAATTTAAAGAAGGGCCATGAAGGAAACAAAAAAATGCCCTGAACTTTCAGCTAAGCGTTACGGGACCAAACCTAGACCGGACAGATAGCTGCCACTCAGATGTGGTAAGCCTGCTCTGTGCTCAAGGCAAATTATGCCCGCTCCACTTCTTCCTTCATTCCATCACCACTCCACACACATACTCAGCCAGTTTCATAACTGTACACCCTAACATATATTTATGCTTTCCTTTAAAGGTCTACATTCATCTTGCTATATAATAATATCAAAATTGCTGCTCTACCTGGGTAGGTCAGTGGTCAGCCAGGCCCACCCGTCCGCAAGAACTGGCTTAATTACTAGAACTTCAGTTCTGGGCAAGAATGAAATATATCAATTATTGTACAGTTGTGTGTGAGCTTTTTGAAATTGATTATAGTATAACAAATATATTTGAATACATAAGGTTATTGTCACAGTTGTGGCAGGACATGGATGACCCGGCTAAAATGTTGACAGGATTTGTAGTGCTGACTATTTGTAACCATGCAAACTATGTAGCTGGCTTACTACCAATATTTTATATCTGATTACCGTCATAATTTGACCAAGGTAGGCCTACATTAAATAATTTATATTTATTTATATTCTAAAAATCACTAGCAGGCTGGACTTGGCCCACCGGCCTCCTGTTACTGAACACTGGACTACAGCATGCATTAGGTTGATTTAATCAGCTGGTTGACCAGTCTAGGCAAGCGCAGAATAATAAACTGTCCTGGTATGAATAATCGGCAACACTTATGTACAGTATAATTTATCATGGCCCTGTAGACTTGAGAAGGTGGATGTGTAGCTTTCTGCAGTAATATTTCTTATTCTGTTTCTAACAATATAACTATTATCTCTTCTTCTTATAGGCCAAACACAAGAGGTACTTCGGCCACTCTGCTCATGTGACAAATATACGTTTCTCCTTTGATGACAAATATGTGATCAGTGCTGGCGGCAATGACTGCAGGTAAGAAAAAAAGTTTGTAACCATGGTTCCTTTAGGAAGGTAAGTCAGACCTGTAGGGGTCAATACAATAGAGAGCTTTGAAGATTAGTGCTGCAGCTCAATTAAAATGTACAGTGGATATACTGTAGGTTGATCGCCCCTTGAACTTTTTCCATTGTTTTTAATTATAAATTTGACTTAAAATGATTTATTGTGATTTGTTTTCTCAAACCTCCACCAAAATTCTCTAATGTAAAAGTGGAAGAAAAACATGAAAAATTTAACACTGATTATTTAGAAATTATTCACACCCCTGAGTTAATGCATGAAAGAAAATACAGCGTCTGCTATGTAAATCAAATTAATTATTACATTTTGATTTGTTTGGCCCTTCAAAGCATATAAGATGCATATTTTGCAATGTTTTTACTTGTTGTCATTCTTGTCGTTTCAGTCAATATTGTAGTCTCAACAATGTGGTTGATTCATCCTTAGTTCTGACCTTTCACAATAATTGACATTTTCTTGCAGATTTAAAGTCAACAATGGCCTAATGGTAACATCCCTGAATAGTTTCCTTCCTGCAGCTCAAATTAGACTAACGATTGTATCACTGACACTGGGTGGTTTATTTCATAATAAACCTAATTCATAGTAGTTTAATTTATATTTGAAGTCCAATACTTAACTAAGGGACCATACATATGTCGTCTTCATGTGGACAGAGTAAGGGGTTGTAAGAAAAAATGCATTGAAACAATGGCCCTCATTCATGAAACCTTCTCAGAAAGAATCTCAGATTCAAGCGAGGAGAGAGACATATGATCATCTCCAAATGTGATTTACGAAACTGTCGCACCTCTTCGATTTGAGCATAGATGTCACCGCAGATAGGTAAATCAGATTAAGTCGTGGACGCAAGAGCGCGCTGCACCTGTTCTTATTTGCATGATATGACATACCTGTAATTTATGCAGGTGTGGCAATCATCAACCTAAACCGATCAGCCATAACATTATGACCAACTGCCTCATATTGTGTAGGTCCCCCTTTTGCTGCCAAAACAGTCCTGACCCGTCAAGGCATGGACTCCACTAGACCTCTGAAGGTGTGCTGTGGTATCTGGCACCAAGACGTTAGCAGCAGATCCTTTAAGTACTGTAAGTTGGGAGGTGGGGCCTCCATGGATTGGACTTGTTTGTCCAGCACATCCCACAGATGCTCGATTGGATTGAGATCTGGAGAATTTGGAGGCCAAGTCAACACCTTGAACTCGTTGTTGTGTTCCTCAAACCATTCCTGAACCATTTTCGCTTGGTGGCAGGGCACATTATCCTGCTGAAAGAGGCAAATGCCATCAGGGAATATCGTTTCCATGAAAGGGTGCACATGATCTGCAACAATGCTTAGGTGGGTGGTACGTGTCAAAGTAACATCCATATTAACGGCAGGATCCAAGGTTTCCCAGCAGAACATTGCCCAAAGCATCTCCGCCAGCTGCCCAAAGCACCTCCGCCAGCTTGCCTTTTTCCCATAGTACATCCTAGTGCCATTTGTTCTCCCGGTAAGCAACACACACGCACCCGGCCATCCATGTGAAGTAAAAGGAATCGTGATTCATCAGACCAGGCCACCTTCTTCCATTGCTCCGTGGTCCAGTTCTGATACTCACGTACCCATTGTAGGCGCTTTCGGTAGTGGTCACAGGGGTCAGCATGGGCACCCTGACTGGTCTGTGGCTTCGCAGCCCCATTTGCAACAAACTGCGATGCACTGTGTGTTCTGACACCTTTCTATCAGAACCAGCATTAACTTTTTCAGCAATTTGAGCTACAGTAGCTCATCTGTTGGATTGGACCACATGGGCATCAATGAGCCTTGGCCACCCATGACCCTGTTGCCAGTTCACCGCTTTTCCTTCCTTGGACCACTTTTGATAGGTACTGACCACTGAAGACCGGGAACACCCCACAAGGGCTGCAGTTTTGGAGATGCTCTGACACATCAACTTTGAGGACAGAATGTTCACTTGCTGCCTAATATATCCCACCCACTGACAGCTGCCATGATAACGAGATTGTCAGTGTTATTCACTTCACCTGTCAGTGGTCATAGTGTTATGGCTGATTGATGTATAAATTGACAGCGTCCATCATAAATTATAGCCTAAAACCAGTAATTAACCACATGTCATTTTCCATGAAAAAATCAGCGTAGTCACGGAATAGGCTACTCTTTCGTGTCTCAGCCCAGAGGCAAGAAGAGCAAACTCTGCCATTAGGGTAACTGCTTGCCCACAACCACTGGTTGATTTATACTCTCTAGTCAATTTTAGACCTGTTAGCTAATCAAGATGCCAGCCACCAAAATTATAATGACCGTTTATGATCTCCAAGTATGTCGGTACTATAGACATGGCACTTTGGCAAGTTTATTAGTCTAACGCAGTGTTTCTTAACGGGGCGGTACCACCCCCCAGGGGCGTTCAGAGGACGATGGGGGGTGCTGGAAGCAATATTTTGGAAAGGGGGGTGTTGAGGTGCCCTTGGAGGCCATCTGTTTTAAGGTGAGTTTACACCGAAGATTCACAACAATACGAGTTTAAAGTTTCAACTCCTTGCAAAAAACTGTGGTCTGCAACATTAATACCTTCCAGTTTACGCCACTGCGTAGAAATCCAGTGCCACGTTGAGGCCCAGGCTACATTTCGCACACCTGGCTGGGGCAGCATGTGTGCCAAACATGCCACGCGTTACTCGGCTCTCTGGGAGAAGACCAGGCTGCCTCTTCTTGCTTTCTCAACCACTTATCTAGTTGAGTAAGGACTTAGCCAGGTCCTCTAAATGCAGTCCAAGTACCACAATTGCTTGGACTTGATGGCTTCAAGTGCACTATGGCTGAAGCTTTCTTCTCTGCAGCCTGCAGTGAAAAAACTAGTAGAAACACACCAGGCGCAGGGCTCCCACTAATTTTGAAAGGTTTTTAATTTATTTCCTTTGAAAGTTAATCCTTCTGCTTTTACCCCTTGATAAGTGCCAGCTTGTTTTCCGTTGGAACAATTCATAAGAATGATTATTGTTTGGCATTTCTGATTGGCTGTTGTTTAATTAAGATTTGAATGTTAAATTGCTAGCTGTTTCTGATTGGCTGCTGTTTGTTTCCTTGGGAAACTAATAAATCTGTTGTTTGTCATTCAATTATGAGCTTTTGATGATTTTTGATGATAACAATAGTAACAACAATAATATTAACCACAATAATAATCATCCTAACAATCACAACAATAATAATAATAATAATCATGAATATTCAGGGCAATTAGCCTACATCTAATTTGATGGTGGGCGGTAAAGGACCTGTATAATGGATAGGGGGCGCTCACCTAAAAAAAAGCATTACATACACAAAGACAATTCGATAACACTTTATATTAAGGTGCCCTTTGTAAAGGGTTTATAAAAGCTTTATAATGACACTATTCATGGTTATTTAAGCATTTGTTAATGTATTATACACCATTTATAAACCATTATAACACATTGCTCAATATAGTGCGATAGCTGGTCAGTTCTTGCCAAATAGTGAGCCAATATTTTATCTCAGCTATTAAGCGTTTATAAATAATTTACAACTGCTTTAATGGTGAATCTTTATGTACCTGGTTGTGAACGTTTGCTGTTGGACAGTACAGTTCTTTGCTGTTATTGTCCCACTTTTAGGACATGTTGGTGCTGTCCCATGAACAGTGGTGGGTTTTTCAACTAATGGTGTCTAATGATGTGTCTTTACCCAAATTCACAACAGACATTATGGAATCATATTTTTTATGTTACCCTTCACTATTGTTAGAAACCAGCCATTCATTTAGTGGTGAAATAATGATTGCGTGCCCGGTCGTCAAAGGAGAACACTATATTAATCATATCTCAACACGCTTTTCTTCAAAAATCTTTATTTAGTGTGTGCACTAATGTGAATCATATCTCTACATAACTTTGGTCTTCAGTTTTCTCATTTGTTGTTCCATCCTCATCTTCTCTTATTTTTTATTTATTGTAATGTCTTTATTTATCAAATGTACCGAATAACATAGCATCATTCTGAACAATGAAATTCTTGTGACATGGCACACAACAGCTACACAGTAAGCATTAAGAAATATATGAAGCAAAAATACAGCAAAAATATACATAATGTAAACTAGCAGCAATTCCAAAGAGTGTAGAATGGGGTATATGGAAAATATGGATAGAAATATTGGTAACACTTAACTTGAAGTGTAGTGTCATAAAATGGTCATAACTCTGTCAGTTACAACTGGTTATAAGTCATTTGTAAATGGCTATCGGTGCATCACTTGATAATAAGGTATCCTTTCTGCAGTTTTAACTGGTTATGACCCACTTGTAAATGGTTATCAGTGCATCACTTTATAATAAGGTATCCTTTCTGCAGTTATAACCGGTTATATCCCATTTGTAAATGGTTTTAGGTGTCCTACTTTAAAATATGATGTCCTTGAAGCAGTTATAAGGGATTGTAAATTTTTTCCAGATGGCCATCTCTCGTCCATGCAAGGCATCTACCATACACGATGCCTTAGGAAAGCACAGAACATAAAAGACTACAGCCACCCAGGCTATGGTCTGTTCACACTGCTGCCGTCTGGTAGATGCTACTGGAGCATCAGGGCACACACTTCCAGACTCACAAACACTTTTTGCCTCTTGGCCATAAGGCTTCTCAACCAGCAAAACTGATCTATGATCATATTGATCACATGAACATTCCAAATGCTCTGATGAATTTCTATGTACATTCAATGTACATTGGCATATTTTAATGTACCATTCATATGCATATTTATAATATTTACCATTTCGGTAACACTTTACTTGTAGTGTCATAACATGGTCATAACTCTGTCATAACCATGACATAAGGTGTCATGTCAGCTGACATGACATGCCATATCCTGTCATAACATGGTCATGACACTAATGACACATATTTTGAAATATTATGACATGTTTTGCATTTTTTATGACTGGTTATGACACCTACTCAAGTTTGTCAAAACATAACAAACCATTCTGTAACACCAGTCTTCTTATAAACAGTATTTTTATATTACATTTCATCATAAATGCTATATATAGCAATATAATTATGCATGAAGTGATGTCAGATATTTACCCTCCTCAGCGCAACGTTTCTCATGACTAGGACGCCAGCAGTAGATTTCAGGAGCAGGACATGACATTCTCTTAGTGACTAATGACCAACATAATGGCATGTACAGCTAGGTGATAGACCTATCTAGATCCAATGATTATGGTCATAATGCTTCTTTTGTATTGTCAAATACTGTATTGTGTCAGTTGAAGTAAAGTGACACAGTATGGTCACTACAGAATGCTACAGTATCATGACATTTTCATAAACTGTATTTTGTCATTTCAAGTAGTGACACAGGATGGTCATAATACTATCATGACATTTTCATAACAGTGGCGAACCGTGACTATTGGAGCTAGGCTTGAAAAAAGTGTTATGGACAGACAAATCTAAGTTTGAGGTGTTCGGATCACAAACATTCATGAGACGCAGACCAAATGAAAGATGCTGGAGGAGTGCTTGACGCCATCTGTCAAGCATGGTGGAGGCAATGTCATGGTCTGGGGTGTTTTGATGGTGGTGAAGTGGGAGATTTGTACAGGATAAAAGGGATCTTGAAAAAGGAAGGCTATCACTCCATTTTGCAATGCCATCCCATACCCTGTGGACGGCACTTGATTGGAAACAATTTCCTTCTACAACAGGACACTGACCAAATGCACAGCTCCAATCTATTCAAAAACTGTTTAGGGAAGTAGCAGTCAGCTGGTTTTCTATCTATAATGGTCTGGCCTGTACAGTCACCAGACCTCAACCCTATTGCGCTGCTGTGGGAGCAGAATGACCTGATCGTACATATGAAGTGCCCATCAAGCCAATCCAACCTTCTTACCGTTAACTGGAGATGCTATAGGGAGCCTGGAGTGTTAAACATTGCAACATTATTTATAATACATCAAATAATCCATGTAAATTACACAATGACACAGCCATTTCCTCAACTAGTGAACTGTCTATGGACAATGCTATGGATAGCATTCAATACTTCTGCGGCCTCTGGTGCAGGTATTTCCTCACGCTGTTTTTTCTTCTTAGATCCATTCTGAAAATGTCAAAGAATTTTAGCCATGTTATCTTTTAATGTACCTATAGAGTTATTAGTTGAAATTAAATAGTTTGATTGCAGCCATCCTTACGTTTGCATGGTCTATGTATTAACACCATGCAATATCCTTGCACATTGGAAACCAAAGAAGTCAGCTACCTATCTACTTGTAGCCCACCTACGAAAACAAACTAACACTTCGAAGGCGCGCTCATTCCATTGTGCTGACAGGCTTTGTGCTAACCATCATTACAACTTCATCGATACGTTTAAACATGGACATCAAACGAACAAACTAAGCTCACCTTTGCTGCTCCGCCTGGATAGCTAGCTAACAAGAATGTAAACTGTTCGATAACTTATTTTTTCGAATCTGCTAGCTGGCTAACTACCTACAGTAGTAATGTTAGTTTGCAAATAGCTACAGTTGTGCTCAAAGTTTGCATACGCTTGGAGAACTGGTAATATATGTACCATTTGTAAAGAAAACATAAGTGAGCAGGCAAAACACGTCTTTTATGGAATTCACATTCAACTGTAGGTCATAACAGAATGGCATAATCATAAAATAAAACATGGCAACAAAGAAAAAAATGAACTGACCCCTGTTCAAACATCTGCGTACCCTTAGTTCTTAATACTGTGTATTGCCCCCTTTAGCATCAATGAAAGTGTGCAGTCTTTTGTAATAGTTGTCTATGAGGCCCCGAATTCTTGCAAGTGGTATAGCTGCCCATTCGTCTTGGCAAAATTCCTCGAGGTCAGGCAAAGTCTTTGGTCGTCTTGCATGAACCGCATGTTTGAGATCTCCCTAGAGTGGCTTGATGATATTAAAGTCAGGAGACTGTGATGGCCACTCCAGAATTTTTCTGCTGTAACCACTGGAGGGTCAACTTGGCCTTGTGCTTAGGGGTCATTGTCGTGCTGGAAAGTCCAAGAGCGTCCCATGCACAGCTTTCGTGCAGAAAAATGCAAATTTTCTGCCAGTATTTTCTGATAACATGCTGCATTCATCTTGCCATCAGTATCGTCGTATTGTGCTCCTTGAAACAACCACACCTTTTTCCAGAACAGCCTGTATTTCTCCTGAGGTTACCTGTGGGTTTTTCTTTGTATCCCGAACAATTCTTCTGGCACTTTTGGCTGAAATCTTTCTTGGTCTACCTGACCTTGGCTTGGTATCAAGATATCCCTGAATTTTCCACTTCTTAATAAGTGATTGAACAGTACTGACTGGCATGTGCAAGGCTTTGGATATCTTTTTAAATCCTTTTCCATCTTTATAAAGTTCCATTACCTTGTTACGCAGATTTTTTGACAGTTCTTTTCTGCTCCCCATGGCTCAGTATCTAGCCTGCTCAGTGCATCCACGTGAGAGTTAACAAACTCATTGACTATTTCTGCACAGACACTAATTGCAATTTAAAAAGCCACAGGTGTGGGAAATTCACCTTTAATTGCCATTTTCACCTGTGTGTGTCACCTTGTGTGTCTGTAACAAGGCCAAACATTCAAGGGTATGTAAACTTTTGATCAGAGCCATTTGGGTGATTTCTGTTATCATTATGTTTAAAAAGGAGTCAAACAACTATGTGATAATAAATGGCTTCATATGATCACTATCTTTAAATAAAAGACAGTTTTTTTGCATGATTAGTCATATTTTCAAAATCAATGGCAAAACTTCACAATTTCTGCCAGGGTATGCAAACTTATGAGCACAACTGTATGTTAGCCATCACTGTACATTTGTTACTTTATGTTTTTAGCTGGCTATATGTTAATCAGAGTTGGGGAGTAACGGATTACAAAAAATCAGTAACTGTAATCCCTTACGTTACCAACTAAAATACTGTAATCGGATTCCAGATACTTTTGAAAAAATGTATGATTACTTTTGGATTACTTCAATTGAAAAAGATTAGGTGCGAGAAATAGTTACGACACATTGCGTACTTGATTTTGTTTTTAAATGTTTTGAATGAAAATAACAATTGCGCGCCCGATCAGTTGTGTGTGATCATCATGCGAGCAAAGGTGGACGTGCAGATTAGTGACCGATGATGCGCTAGTTTAATTTCAGTTGGTTGGGTGGCTGGTAAAAACAGAGTATATCTACGATACCTAATATTAGCCGACCCATATGAAATGTGATTTAGTTATCACCTATCAACGCATCTTTTTGAGAACAATGATAGGCGACAAGTTTTTTTTCAGGTTTCAAGATTTATTTGTCAAATGCACCGAACAATGCCAGGAGGAGTTGCACTGAACAACTCAGGAATTGTTTAGAAGATTAGACAAATATTTGTTAGATAGCTGTAACACAACGCTGCCTTCAAGATAAAACATTATATGGAATTTATCACGGATATTTTAGAAAAGGTGTGTTGGGAAGTCTCTGCCAAAGGATGATTGCATTTGATGTAGCCAACTCAACTCCGTCCATTACAGGTAGGCCATGTGATTCTGCCTGCTTTGCATCTCAGACAATTGCGTTCATTGGTTAGCATTGGAAGTATAGTCACAGTTTATTTCTTTCATTTACGTTTTGAAAATCCATCGCTGGTAGCCCTAATAATCGCAGGTTACGTTCGCGCTAGTAGAACGTATTTGTGTGCGGGTGTTCACGATTGCAAATGCGTTTTCTAATGCCTCTTAATGTGAAAGTAATCTAAAAGTAATTCAAAGTAATCATATTACTTTACTGAGTTTGAGTAATCAAAAACTTACATTACTGATTACAAATGTGGACAGGTAACTTGTAACTGTAACAGATTACATTTAAAAAGTAACCTACCCAACCCTGATGTTAATGTGTATGAATATCCAGAATATCCTAAAAGGGCAATACTGCTAGCTACAGGTAAGCTAGATAATCATTTTGGGGAAAAATACCACAAGCTTAATTGCTTACCCTCAATTACTTACTGGCAGCCAGGAACAAAACAGGCTAACAGAAAAAAAATGTTTTTGCCTGGACGAGCCATTTATGGTCAGTACAAATTGACATAGGCTACAGGTCTCTACAAACTCAGAGTTTGTGATTGGCCAATAAACCCGTCCTTCGATTGCCGGTTGAAATTAAATTGACTTTACTTTGTTTAGGACTGGTCAATAAAACAGCTTTGAAAATAACCCAACTGCATTTCTTCCCACAAATGTAAGTCAGAATATTCTGGTTCATAAAGAGGTCCACGTTTTTATTTTTGCCCTAGCACTCATAATCCTGATTAAAATTGTACCCTACTTACACATTTGACTAACATTAAAAAAAAATTGTCATCAGAAACAAATAACAGGCAACCCTTGGGGTCACCAGGACCAGGACTGGGTTCCTAAAACCATTTTATAATCTAAAGGTGTATCAATCTGCATTAACGTCTTTTAGATCAGGAGCATTGTCATTGCACTGTACCCACTTGAACCAATGTTTTGAAATCACCCAGTTTTCCTTACCTAATAGGCCAAGGTCCCTGTTTCACATAAAAAAGGTAAGCCTACATCATATAAAAAGTATAAAAATTATATAAAAATAGGAATTGTATTATATTAATGAGATTATATACTATAATTCTATTTTTATAATTGAAAGTATATTCATTTTTATTTAAAAAACTACATCAACTCTCATATCCGGAAATCTAGAAATATGAAAGGTGTTCACTGTTTTGCTGATTGATTCCGGTTTTTGATGGGTACAGACCAGATTTTGCAAACGAAGATGTCTGAATTTTGGCCGCATAGGGTTCATGTTAGCTATTTGTCACAGGAGAAGCATCATTACTATAATCGTACAAACTAGATAGGCCTACCATCTAGCTGAACATGGCCTTATGTTGGTCATTAGTCACAAAGAGGATGTCATGTCCTGCTCCTAAAATTTACTAGTGCTGGCATCCTATTCATGAGAAACCAAGCACTGTGACAAACTACACTTTATGAAAATGTCATGATAGCATTATGACCGTCCTGTGTCACTTTACTTGACAAACTGACAAAATACAGTTTATGACAATACAAAAGAAGCATTATGACCATAATCATTGGAACCAGATAGGCCTATCACCTAGCTGTACATGCCATTATGTTGGTCATTAGTCAAAAGAGAATGTCATGTCCTGCTCCTGAAATCTACTACTGGCATCCTAGTCATGAGAAACATTTGCATTGGGGAAGGTAAGCATTATTTCACTGACATTACTTCATGCATAATTATATTGACAAAAAGCATTTATAATGGAATGTAATATAAAAATACTATTTATAAGAAGACAGGTGTTACAGAATTGTTTGTTATGTTTTGATAGACTTGAGTAGGTGTCATAACCATTCATAAAGAAATGCAATACATGTTATAATATTTCAAAATACATGTCATTACAGTGTCGTGACCATGTATTGACAGGATATAACATCTTATGTCAGCTGACGTTACACCTTATGACATGGTTATGACAGAGTTATGACCATATTATGACACTACACTTCAAGTGTTACCAATATTTCTATTCATATTTTCCATATACCCCATTCTACACTCTTTGGAATTGCTGCTAGCTTACGTTATGAATATTTTTTCTATATTTTTGCTTCATATATTTCTTAATGCTTACTGCATAAATGTCGTGTGCCATTACACAAGAATGTTATTGTTTAGAATGACGCTATGTTATTCCGTACGTTTGATAAAAAAAAAGACTTTGACTTTACAATAAAAAAAAAGAAAAGATGAGGGTGGAACAACAAATGAGAAGATTGAAGACCAAAGGTATGTACAAATATGATTCACATTTGTGCACACAGTAAATATGTCTTTTTGGATAAAAGCGTGTTGAGAAATGAATAATATAGTGAAGGGTAACTTCAAAAAAATATGATTACATAATGTCTGTTGTAAATTTGGGCAAAGACATATCATTAGACACCATTAGTTGAAAACCCCCCACTGTTCATGGGACAGCACCAACACGTCATACCCAAAAGTGGGAAAATAACAGCAAAGACCTGCATTGTCCAACTGCAAACATTCATAACCAGGTACATAATGATTCACCATAGAAGCAGATGTAAATGCTTTATAAACGCTTAATAACTGAGAAAATATTATCTCACTATTTGGCAAGAACTGACCAGCTTATCGTACTATTTTGAGCAATGTGCTATAATGGCTTATACATGGTGTATAATGCATTAACAAATGCTTAAATAACCATTAATAGCATCATTATAAAGCCTTTATAAACCCTTTACAAGGGCACCTTAATATAAAGTGTTACTGGTAATTCAAACCTTACAAACGCAAGAACAACAGCAATAAGAGATAGAAATTGCAGAATAAAGTGAAAGAAAGGAATAATTCATTAATAAGGTAGTGATACAATCTTCAATATTGCGGTACGTTTGTATGTTATATTCCTCGTCATCTTATTTTATATTACCTTTTATAATTAATATAATTGTGCTTGTTGTTACTGAAGCTGTTATGATTGTTGTATTTCGTAATAATGATGGTCTTATTGCGAATCAAGCAGTATCTTATTTTTTTTGTTTGATCGTAAGGATACGACATGATAATGATGAATACCAGCTCTGTAGGTGAAATGATTGTATGATCATTTTAAGATCAAATTTGATCGTACTGCACGTTTCATGAATGAGGGCCATTGTCTCCAACAATGTACAGTACTACAGTGAGAAAAATGTGTAAAGCTATTTATTTGGGCAGTTAGTGTTTATTTGCTGTCAAGAACTATATAACATTATAACAAATAAGCATGAATACAATAAAACATAGTAATAAATCCATATGTTATCCAAAAGGTAATTTATATCTTATAAGATATCGAGCCATCTCACCAGATGTCAATTACTTACCAATAAAGTTTTGTTACTTTTTCCTCCGAAATATCTATGCCTTAGTTTGTGGAAAGATAGAGGGGAAAGGTCCAGACTACTGAAATAAACAAGGCCACAATTATTTTAACTTTTTATTGTATTGATGTTAATTTGTACTTATTTTAATGTTATATAGTGTTGTTATGAGCAAATACAGATGTATTGCCCAGGGAAATTACTTTGAACAATGTTGACATGTTGTCTAAGACTTTTGCACAGTACTGTATATGATATTATTTTATTACTGACATTATAGAATATTTTTTGTAGATCAACTTAAAAAAAAGTTTAATCAATGTAAAACCCAATTTGTAATTCAACAAAAAGTGATGAAGTCCATGTACTTGTGGAATCCAATTTAAATGTAATTTTACAATTGAGCTAAGATACAGTGTTTAATGTGCCGTCTGATTTGACCAGGGGAACATTGCCTATAAATGTCTATTGTGCTGAATTTTAAGTCCTGAGCGCTACGGTTTTAAACAACCCCTTACTATTTGATGTACAATACAGTTGAATATGACAGACGTTTCCCAAAGTGTATAAGAACAGGGACCCTTTCAGTTTAGACTCTCCATAATGATGAGTGAGGAAGACAAGCTATAGTGTTTCTGTTGCAAAAGCTCCCTAATAAGAAAATGATATTCCGGTCAGGGAACAAATATTACTCCTTTTTCTTCATGGAATAACCCATATTTGGCGTTATGAAGATTGAAACAAAAAGGAATAAAATAAAATCTGAGACTCAAAATTAATTATTACTAATATATAACTAATTTATACTTGTTTCTTTCTCACACACAGTTTGTTTGTATGGAAATGCCTGTGAATAAGTGTCACACCATCTCACTGGAGCTCTTCAATTGTGGAGGAATTATCTGGAAGCTAAAATCTGAGCTGCTGCACGCCTGACATGCTGCATTTATACATCTGTGGACTTATGTTTACCTTAACTAATTCAAATTGGTTAGATCTAGATTTTGATTTTAATTATATATTTATTATGTTATTTAGTATATTATGGTAGCAGGAAAGACATTACCCAAGACACACTACATAGAGCTCTACCCTCATGCATACTTACTCTGTGTCCATGACATAACCAATATTGTCTATATGACACTGATAAATATTGACCAAGTCCCAGAGGTTGAGTGGCTTGAGTCCAAGCCACTCAACCTTCCCATCAGCCCCAATTAACATTTGTATACAATAATGAACAGTAGTTTGACTAGACCACCCACCCAGCCCAAACCGCCCACACATTGGACACAAGCCAACGTTGTAGTCCTTCCAACCTTTTAAAAAAAGTTTGCAAACAAACTTAATAGAACACATCTTGGAATGAAGTGACCATCAATAAATATCTTAAGTTAAATTATTGTAATTGCAATGCCCCATGGGATACAGTAATAATTATATTATGAATATAATTCAGTTTGTGAGTTCACGTATGACCATAGAAGAAGCTTTGGTAATTATACATTGGGATTGATTTTTTTTTTGCAAATAAGTATGTGGTATGGAACATTTTAATGATATTTTTTAGATAGCAAAATCTCAATGTTATTATTATCAGCTGCAAGTTTAAAAAATTGGATGGCAATCTACATTTCATTGTGTTATACTTTGAAAGTGAAAATATATTTATATGCAATATACTGGAAAACAAAGGCATATTGACTGACTGTAACATGAGGCACAATTTTCAAGAAGACATGTCAAAAAGGTCAAATTTTGTTTTACCACACAAATTGTTGTTAAACTTCTTTCTCATGTTCAACGCAAAATGGCAAGAACCAACGTCAAGTCAATTTAATATACATACTTCCTTCAGCCATCAATGCATGAGGTTTAAGTGCCTTTAAGGAATTACTTTCAAATAATCACTTCATTTTTTATACAGTTATGGTGCTATAGAACATGTAGTCATAAGGGCTTTTTTAAAGTTGGTGGGATTGATATGATTTTTTTCTTATTATTGTTATACATTAACTGAAACATGTATTTCTTCTTTCTGCTATTTGCCTAAAAAATATCAAAATCCTTGGAACTCAGGAGCCATACAAGGCATTTAAAGGGAACTTTAACTGAAACACTGAATTGATATTGTGCCCCCTAAAGTATACATTATCTGGCCAAAAATGTGTCTCAAAATAACCATACATCTGTTAAAGTATTTAATCCAAAACAGGTTGGTAATAAGCTAGCGCAGTTTATATTTGCATTAACATTTTGTGGCAGAGTCAAAAGTAAGCTAAATCATATAATGCAAGCATCATAAGCGTCAGCCCGCAGTTGTTCTGCTTTTTATCTACTTTCTAAAAAGTTTCAATATTATATGAAAATGTTTTGCGCTTCACACATCAGGTGGACAAAGGATTTCAGCTAATTTGTTCCTCTGGCTTGAATGATTTCCTTGACTTTATCAAAGGTTTTGGGACACAATATCAAATTATTATACAGTTCTGGAAAAATTTAAGAGCACCTTTTTCTTTCCTTTCTAAAAAAGTTGAAAAGGAAGGTTTTGAGTGAGGAACAAAAGTGTTAAATTTGCAGTGGTCTCTTAATTTTAACCCTTCTGCTCCTCACTCAAAACCTTCCTTTTCGACTTTTTTGGAAAGGAAAGAAAAAGGTGCAGTGGTCTCTTAATTTTTTCCGGAGCTGTATTTGTTGAAATGCCCCTTTTAATACTGTGATACATTTTACTGTGCAATTTTCAATGTATGATGTTTTTATTATTGTACAGTAAAACTTCCATCAAAGATTAATTCTGGAATCTAAAGCACACAAAATGTGTGTGATATCTTATGAATTTGATTCATAATATATCATACGAATTGCAACGTAATTTGTAACATCATACAAAATGGGTGGTGTACAAAGTAAAATTGGATTTGAATTGGATATTTTGGCTCTTAAGCACCACTTTCAGCTGGATGAAATTATACAAAAACTCTGGAGTGCATCTTTGATAGACAGAGTGTTTATTTGCTTTAATGACTTAATAATACTGACACTTATTGGAGACAGCCTTGACAAATGAGGCCAACTGATAATGACTGGATCATACCTCTTCTATTCTGTCTACCTTGATTTATGTCCATGATATTCCTGCTGACATACATGCTGACCTGGCGCCACTTTGAGCCATCATCTCCACCTTTTTGTAACCACGACCTATCCAAGATAAACAAATCTACCTTTCTTATTTCCTATCCCTTACAGTTTGGCTGTTTGGTCCATTTGGTGCTGTCTATTTGGTGCTGAATGAGCACAACACCGATGTGTTCTACAACTGTCAGTTTTGTTGGCCAGATTGAGTTGAAAATTATTTGTCTATTAATGTGATATAGTCTTGGGTTTGTCCTTTGGTAAACTTGTCTGCAACGTACTGTAGAACATTGTTTTGTAATGTGTGTAGGTTATATATTATTAGTGTAAAAAAGCATGAATATATTTAGACATTCAAATCTACAGCTCCGGAAAAAATTAAGAGACTACTGTACATTTTTCTTTCCTTTCCAAAAAAGTTGAAATGGAAAGTTTTGAGTGAGGAACAGAAGTGTTCAATTTGCAGTGGTCTCTTAATTTTAACGCTTCTGTTCCTCACTCAAAACCTTCCTTTTCAACTTTTTTGAAAGGAATGAAAAAGGTGCAGTGGTCTCTTAGTTTTTTCTGGAGCTATATGATATACAGTGATGTATAACAAAAGTGCAAAATATGTTTTTAAAATGAAATAAGTAATACATGTGGGATGTAGTGTGCCAAGAGGTCCCCACAAATTGATTTATTTTCATAGAACTGCAAAGACAAAAACTCTGTTCTGTTTATACTGTATCCATACAGTGGTATATATACTTGTGGTAAAATTAGATTGAGTCAATAGCCAAAACAGACAAATGGTTTAAAAAGTGTATGAACTACTGTGTATTAGATAATGATTACTTGTCTTTCTACTTTTCTTTCTGTTTTCTAATTAATTACAATCAAATGTGTCTACAAACTTTAACTACACATCTTATTCATTATTGCATCCTAAAGAAGAAATAGAAAGTTCTCTGGACATTCAACAGCCTTCTGGAACTGAATGTGTGATTCACATGTACAGGAATTCCTCTTAGGAAACTTCAGAGTAATAACACTTACCACACAGGCACAACAATTATGTTGTTCCTTCATAGTCTCTCCCCCATAGCACATATTCAAAGACAAAACTGCATGCGGTAAACCAATGCAGTTTGTATCCTTTAAAGACTAAACTGTATGCTGTCCATGTACTTCAAGCTGTCCGCTGGCCTTTCAATGGAGAACACTGGTAAATAGGCAATTTGCTTTTATATCATGACATACAGTATCTCACAAAAGTGAGTACACCCCACACATTTTTGCAAATATTTTATATCTTTTCATGTGACAACACTGAAGAAATTACGCTTTGCTACAATGAAAAGTAGTGAGTGTACAGCTTGTATAACAGTGTAACTTTGCTGTCCCCTCAAAATAACTCAACACACAGCCATTAATGTCTAAACCGCTGGCAACAAAAGTGAGTACACCCCTAAGTGAAAATGTCCAAATTGGGCCCAATTAGCCATTTTCCCTCCCCGGTGTCATGTGACTCGTTAGTGTTACAAGGTCTCAGGTGTGAATGGGGAGCAGGTGTGTTAAATTTGGTGTTATCG
>JACXGI010004889.1:5595-29509 GCA_016801175.1 Esox masquinongy
AAAGTGTACAAGCAATAGGGATAACCGCACCCTGGAGAGGATTGTGAAACAAAACCCATTCAAAAATGTGTGGGAGATTCACAAAGAGTGGACTGCAGCTGGAGTCAGTGCTTCAAGAACCACCACGCACAGACGTATGCAAGACATGGGTTTCAGCTGTCGCATTCCTTGTGTCAAGCCACTCTTGAACAAGACACAGTGTCAGAATCGACTCCATGCCACGCCGCATTGCTGCATTAATTCAGGCAAAAAGAGCACCAACTAAGTATTGAGTGCAGTACATGCTCATACTTTTCATGTTCATACTTTTCAGTTGGCCAACATTTCTAAAAATCCTTTTTTTGTATTGGTCTTAAGTAATATTCTAATTTTCTGAGATACTGAATTTGGGATTTTCATTAGTTGTCAGTTTCAATCATCACAATTAAATGAAATAAACATTTGAAATATATCAGTCTGTGTGTAATGAATGAATATAATATCCAAGTTTCACTTTTTGAATGGAATTACTGAAATAAATCAACTTTTTGATGATATTCTAATTATATGACCAGCACCTGTATATATCTAGGTAACAGCTGGATTAAGTCTTTTTATGCAAACTTTAGAATTTGCACCTAAAGCATGTTGGATAAGAGGATGGCTAGCTACTGAGACACCATGTCCAGCAAACACATAGTGCCTTAAATATAAATCAAACATCCAGAAGCATAAAGCATGACTGGCTTGACTGGAAGTACCTCTGAGAACTGAAGCCAAGCCTTTACCAGGAGGCCCATGATGTTTAGCCTTCTCCAAGTACCATGACCATTACCACAAGCGGAAATAGCCTTCTTGATCAAATGACTTGATAGAAAATCTCAGTACAGTAGGCTTATGTTCGTGGTAATCTGTTCCTTGGAAAGAATGATCCTTTAGTTTAGGGTCACATGGTGGTTTGAACCCTGAATGGACAGACAAAGCAGTATGGTACAGCATTTCATGTGTATGACAACATTTATTTTTACTATTTGATTTGTGTTGATAACTGATTTCTAATATGAATAAGGCACCTGTGTAGTTTATGGTGTATGGCCAGTGCACCAAGGCTAAGGGCTGTGACTCAGGGCTGCCTCCAGGAACCCCCCTTTGTCTCATCCCCAAGAACAGATCTTACCCAAGGGAATCTTGGCCATATACCATACCCCTTTGTGCCTTATTACTTAATCATCATTTTCTAAGAAGAGAATCAAATGTGAAGCATGCACTGATAACATTTAAACACTGATCAGATGACTGGGACACAGGAGTACAGTAGCAATTGAAAGCATTAAAGGCTGCATTCCCATGTATAAATGTGGTTCAGCCTCTCCCTCAAAAAGCATGTATATCAAGTCTATTATCAAAGAAGTAAAACAGTCTCTGACCACTTGAATAATGAAGGCATTCTAAGAATCAAGTAGCCAACTTTGACATACCTAGAACTTACCATGAAAGTAAAAAAGTAAACTCTTAAGTTCATCAGTAAGTTTCCGTGATTTTTTTGGGGTGGAAGGCCACACCAGTCAATTGTTTTTTTTTCATACATCCCAGCAGAGGGCAGTGCAGGGACACAGTCAAACGTCCCCTTCACTATCCCATGAATCCTGTCCACTGTGGAATTTGTGCATTTGTCAAGACTCACTCTCATTGTGAATATGACTGTAGCCATTGGAACGATCATGTAGCCGACAAAGCACAGCGAGGAGCAGTAAGATAAGCAGGAAGAGCAAACTCCCACAAATTGCTAGTCCGATGATCACTTCTGATGATAGGAACGGAAAGAGACACACAGTTGATGTCAAAAACACAGTTTTTCCATGTCAAGTCAAGACACACCATCTCAGACTGGTCTGAAAAAACATATTCCTGCAACTTCATATTACTGAATAATAATTTGATCTTAGAAAAGTTAAGCATATTGATTTCAATTTGTGAATTTTACATTTATAGTATTCATAATATTCAATATTCCCACTTAAACTTGATGAATTTGGTGCAGCCCCATTTCGGCTCCTAGCCAGTCGTCAGCTTGGCAGCATAGTAAAGGCTCTATTCTATATACTTTAGTGGTCAACTCGGCACTACGAAGGAGTGCTTAAGACTGCTGCACCACATGCCAGGTTCTTTAAAGAACCTGTTTCTGATTTTATGTCCATCATTGTAACAAATTCTGACCGCTACACTAGATGGTTCTGTTCAAGCTATTAGGTGAAACCCTTTCTTGTTATTACAATTATTTGTAGATGTTGCCCACGTAACCCTGGTTCCATAAAGCAAGCAAAAAAGGCTCATGTTGCTACAAAAAGTTTATTTCACTACACACCTTTGTCCTTTGTAGGAGACCCGACCATGCACTCCTTGTCCCAATCCTCTGGAATGGATGGTTTGGTGAGGCGCACAAAGTCATCAAGAGGGCAGAACAGGTCACAGCCAGGTACAGCGAGTTGGTAAGGATCTCTTGTGGTGTCATTGCGGTAAAACATGGCCACTGAGAACGATCTAAAAAGGAGGGACACTTTCTAAATCAGACTGACCGCAGATTTCATTGTAACGATTATCATTTGGAATAAAATATAAGTTATATATATATATATATAGGGTCTTTTAGCAGTCCCACTGCATTTACTAAACACCTAGAAAAGTCTCTTTTATATAATTAATATGTTGGCTGCATGTTGAGATTTTCTACAGGCAGAATGTGGATTAACTTAGGTTTACTGGATAATACGGTACCAAGTACTCGAACAGCGATTAACAAGTCTCACAGCACAGCACAACCTACCCATTGTCTTCCTCATAGAGTTCAAATAAGTGGCAGGACGCATAGGGTGGCTGCTTTTCATTGAAGATACTCAAACTTGAATGCAAAGCCACAATGGTGGTATCATGCTGTAAAGTACCACAAAAACAAAAGACTTGCAAGTGAGATGAACAGTGTGTGGCAAACAGCCCAGGGCATAAGTGGAAAAAGGAGATCATACACAAGATACAGAACCTTACCGCAGAAAGCATCATCATCTTTAGACGACGATTAGAGTTGGGATGTGCCGACTCCGTGATGTTGTTCACAATGCTACCCAAGAGGACGCCTAGTTGATAGAGAAGTAAAAGCGTAAGTGAGCAGTTAGCTAGACCATTCCACATGAGAAAACAATTGCCAGCACTTAATGATGCTGCATCAATAGGCCATTATTTTAGACTATGGATGATAGGTTAGGTCCGGAAATATGGACACTGACACAATTTTCATTATTTTGGCTCTGTACACCACCACAATGGATTTGAAATGAAACAACTGAGATGCAATTGCAGTGCAGACTTTCAGCTTTAATTTAAGGGGTTAATCAAAAATGTCATATGAAACTTTTAGGAATTGCAACCATTTTCATACACAGTCCCCTTATTTCAGGGGCACAAATGTAATTGGACAAATTAACACAATCATAAATAAAATGTTCATTTTTAATACTTTGTCAAAAATCCTTTGCAGCCAATGACTGCTTGAAGTTTGGAACGCATGGACATCACCAAACACTGGGTTTCCTCCTTTGTGATGCTTTGCCAGGCTTTTACTGCAGCTGTCTTCAGTTGTTTGTTCATGGGTCTTTCTGCCTTAAGTTTTGTCTTCAGCAAGTCAAATGCATGCTCAATAAAGTTGAGATCAGGTGATAGACTTGGTCACTGCAGAATATTCCATTTCTTTGCCTTAAAAAACTCCTGGGTAGCTTTCGCAGTAAGATTTGGGTCATTGTCCATCTATAAAATGAAGCGCCGTCCAATCAACTTCGCTGAATCTGTATATCCCTATACACTTCATCCGGCTACTTCTGTCTCATCATCAATAAACACTACTGACCCAGTGCCATGGGAAGCCATGCATGCCCATGCCATCTCACTGCCTCCACTGTGTTTTACAGATGATGTGGTATGCTTCAGATCATGAGCCATTCCAAGCCTTCTCCTTAGTTTTTTCTTCCCATCATTCTGGTACAGGTTGATCTTAGTTTAATTTGTCCAAAGAATGCGGTTCCAGAACTGGGCTGGCTTTTTAAGATGTTTTTTGGCAAATTCTAATCTGGCCTTTCTATTCTTAAGAATGGTTTGCACCTTGTGGTGAACCCTCTGTATTTACTCTCATGAAGTCATCTCTTTATGGTAGACTTGGATAATGATATGCCTACCTCCTGGAGAGTGTTCTTTACTTGGCTGGATGTTGTGAAGGGATTTTTCTTTACCATGGAAAGGATCCTACGATCATCCACCACTATTGTCTTCCGTGGACATCCAGCCCTTTTTGTGTTGCAGAGCTCACCAGTGTGTTCTTTTTTTCTCAGAATGTACCAAACTGTTGATTTGGCCAATCCTAATGTTCCTGCTATCTCACTGATGGATTTCTTTGCTGCCTAAGGATGGCCTGTTTCACTTGCATTGAGAGCTCCTTTGACCGCATGTTGTGGGTTCACAGCAACAGCTTCCAGATGTGAAAGCCACACCTCCAGACCTTTTACCTGCTTAATTGATGAAGAAATGACAAAGGAATAGCCCACACCTGCTCATGAAACAGTTTGAGTCAATTGTCCAATTACTTTGGTCCTTTGAAAAAGAGGGGGCTACATCTTAAAGAGCTGCAATTCCCAAACGCTTCCTCCAAATTGGATGTGAATACCCTCAAATTAAAGCTGAGAGACTGCATTTTAAGCCCATATTGATCATTTAACTGTAACTTCGATATATTTTGGTAAACCAAAATAAAACTTGTGTCAGTGTCCAATTATTTCCAGACCTAACTGTATTTGGCCTTAAAGTGGCATATCCAAAACAGTCACCTCAAATCTTACTGGGAAGATGTTGTCATTCTACATTGCATATTAACACACAGCTTCCCTTTGCACAAAGACAATAAGCTTTGATCAATAACATAACAGGCAAATAAGTTTCATAAATGTTTTGCATGCCATCTTGCACTGGGCAAGCAGGTTTTGCACTTCAACTATTCCATTGGTCCTAAAGACACCACTTGGCTCGGGGCACAGAGAGAAAGAGTAGAATGAGGCCTTTTGTATGTGTTCAAATTGTAATGACATTTGAAAGCAGACAGTATCAATGGAGTTATCAAACTACACAGGTCAGACAAATGCAAACCTCTATTAAGAGCAGTGAAACATTTCCCAAAAGCCAATGTAGTTTGTCTTATGCTCCCCACAATAGGCACAAAAACATTCTAACCACCATGTTGTGAATATGTGTTAGCAACCTAAACCTTTGGATTTGGAACACACAGTTGTGCTCAAAGGTTTGCATACCCTTGGAGAATTGGTAAGATATGTACCATTTGTAAAGAAAACATTAGTGAGCAGGCAAAACATGTCTCATTTCTTATGGGATTCACATTCAACTGTAACAGAATGTCACAATCATGAAACAAATCATGGCAACAAAAAAAAAAGGAAAATGAACTGACCTTTGTTCAAAAGTCTGCATACCCTTAGTTCTTAAAACTGTGTATTGCCCCCTTTAGCATCAATGACAGTGTACAGTCTTTTGTAATAGTTGTCTATGAGGCCCCAAATTCTTGCAGGTGGTATAGCTGCCCATTTGTCTTGGCAAAATGCCTCCAGGTTATGCAAAGTCTTTGGTCGTCTTGCATGAACCGCACGTTTGAAATCTCCCCAGAGTTGCTCGATGTAATTAAGGTCAGGAGACTGTGATGGCCACTCCAGAACCTTCACCTTTCTCTGCTGTAACCACTGGAGGGTCAACTGGGCCTTATGCTTAGGGTCATTGTCGTGCTGGAAAGTCCAAGAGCGTCCCATGCGCAGCTTTCGTGCAGCAGAATGCAAATTGTCTGCCAATATTTTCTGATAACATGCTGCATTCATCTTGCCATCCATTTTCACAAGATTCCCCGTGCCTTTAGAGCTCACACACCCCCATAACATCAGTGAGCCACCTCCATTCTTCAGTGGGGATGGTATTCTGTTCACTATAGGCGTTGTTGACCCCTCTCCAAACATAGCGCTTATGGTTGCGACCATAAAGCTCTATTTTGGTCTTGTCACTCCAAATTACAGTGTGCCAGAATCTGTGAGGTGTGTCAAGGTGTTGTCGGGCATATTGTAACCAGGCTTTTTTGTGGCATTGGCGCAGTAAAGCCTTCTTTCTGGCAATTCTACTACGCAGCTCATTTTTGTTCAAGTATCATCGTATTGTGCTCCTTGAAACAACCACACCGTCTTTTTGCAGAGCAGCCTGTATTTCTCCTGAAGTTACCTGTGGGTTTTTGTATCCCGAACAATTCTTCTGGCAGTTTTGGCTGAAATCTTTCTTGGTCTACCTGACCTTGGCTTGCTATCAAGAGATCCCCGAATTTTCCACTTCTTAAGTGATTGAACAGTACTGACTGGCATTTGCAAGGCTTTGGATATCTTTTTATAACCTTTTCCATCTTTATAATGTTCCATTACCTTGTTACGCAGGTCTTTTGACAGTTCTTTTCTGCTCCCCATGGCTCAGTATCTAGCCTGCTCAGTGCATCCACGTGAGAGTTAACAAACTCAGTGACTATTTATACACAGACACTAATTGCATTTCAAAAAGCCACAGGTGTGGGAAATTCACCTTTAATTGCCATTTTCACCTGTGTGTGTCACCTTGTGTGTCTGGAACAATGCCAAACATTTAAGGGTATGTAAACTTTTGATCAGGGCAATTTTGGTGATTTCTGTTATCATTTAAAAAGGAGCCAAACAACTGTGATAATAAATGGCCTCACATGATCACTATCCTTAAATAAAAGACAGTTTTTTTGCATGATCAGTCATATTTTCAAAACCAATGCCAAAATTTCACAATTTCTGCTAGGGTATGCAAACTTATGAACACAACTGTAACTGATTGCTGTTGGGGTACTTGAAGTTCCCAACATTCTGCACATGTACAGGATTCTCTACTTTAAGTCTGTGCTCAATTCGCAGAGAACAGGCTATAGTGGTTAATGGAAATCATTTAATTTAGATCAAAGAGCTTTATAAACCACATTTCATTGATTGACTGCTTATGAGATTTTAGAATGATTCTACACATGGTCGGATTTTTCCACTTCAAGCAATCAAATGTATTCATAAAGCCGTTTTTACATCAGCAGTTGTCACAAAGAGCTTTTATAAAACACCCAGCCACTTGCATGTTCAACACTCCACACCACTAGACAAAATATTTGTTTTGAGTAGGTCAAAACACAGTGTCTGCCATGCACACTGAAAGTATTACCTCCTTGGAGCCGGCTTTTCTCCTGCTGCTTGTAGACCCCAAACAGGATTTTGAAACCAAAGTCTTTTAACTTTCTCAGATCTTCCATGACCTGGGGGGTCACCCAGTCAGGAGGGGTCATGTTGTGCCTCGCCTGAGAGAAATAGTCAACAAGAAAAACCCAGATTGTGAAATTGACGACACTGCAATGACACTAAGATAACACCACCGTTCAACAGGGATGCGGTTGTCTTAACTAACATTATATTGCTACCTTTGCTCTAGATTACAACATTGTACCCCTCTCTCAGCTCACACCAACATGACACTTAGCCGAAAAACAGTCTCTGACCATATGGCTGCCTTGGTGTCTCGTTGACACTCACCAAATGGCTTTGCAAGGAAGGTTTGATTTCTGCTGACAAGGCAGAATCGTTACCAGGTTACCGTTGCATTTTAGTGCATCCAAACAATCAAAAGTCACCTGACCTCTCTGCAGTCACGAGGCAGAGTAGCCACAGGCAAGGAGCCAGCTCTCAGTTCTGCTTTCCATTTCACAAAAAAAAAAAAAAAAAAAAAAATCTTATCTGCTCACTAAGGAAACCGTTGGCTGTCCTAACTCATTAAACATTTTCTCAATCAGCATGGTGTATGGCAACATAACTATATGAAGGAGCATTATGTTTACTATAAGCAGAATGAGCAGTTTACCTCACAGAAGAGGGTATCATGGACACTCCACACAGACTCAATGTTGGTATTCCTCAGACCAGTTTTCTCCCGTACCAGCTTTATTAAATCCTGTACATGAAAAGGCTCAAACATTCAAAATGTGCAGGTGACAAAAGGTTGAACAGTAACTGAATCTGAAGTGACGATGCATTGTGAAGCCTCAAGTCACGGCAGATGCTAAGAAAAAACTTAATCACATTCCATAGGAATAAGACTAACCGCAGTGGTCGGGCTTCAGTTCGACTGACTCCACCATCACTTACTTTATATTTATTAGTCATGTCAACAAATTCCTCTGAGTGTTCCGTCTCATTCATGAGGACTTTATAACGAGGGCAACCCGGAATGGGAAACGACAAAAGCTGAAACAAAAACATTTTTATTTTTAGTATTTTTCAGACAGAATCACATTAAGGTTTATTTATTTTGGAGTGGTGTCCATCTCTGGATGTCCCCGAAGACTCTTCACTCAGCACCCTACTCACCCTCTCCTCCTCCAGGGGGACAGTGTGCACAGGAATGGGCTGCCACTCCAGTTCAGGGTCGAATACCTGTGATCCATTAGGGGGGTACAGTCCTGCCAGGTTGGCCTCTGCGCTCATCAAGGTGCGGTCAACATCTGTGCTTCTCACAGAAATCTTGACAAAAATACAATTGGTATGGTTGGTGGTTAATACTGAAACAAGATATTTCCTTCTGCAGTTGAGTGGCTATAGCCTATGGCTGGTTTTACTTCACTGTTTGAAGAGAGTGCATTGCTTGGACAGAGTTTCGATAACTAAACCAACATGAAGGATCTAATTTGCAAATCTTAACCAACTTAACAATTTGAAAAGGAGTAGAACACCAAGATATTACTATTATAGCCACATTCAGGAACTAACCCCTAGATTACCTCATGTCGGTCATAGGTGTTATTGAGAAAACCCATATAGCGTTTTCGCAGCATCTGCCCCAGTTCAAAGTGCTGCCTCATTCCTTCCTGTAAGGATCACATAAATTGTGATTAGTACAAGAACCACACCCACCCGTGCATCTGGATTAGTCCAAAATCTGGTGTTCTTGTCTGGTTTCCAGTGCAATGCATTCCCTCACTAATTGCAAGTCTGACATACTAAACATGTCATTAGCATGACAAAGTAGAATGTTATCAAAAAAAGGATCTGAAATACATGCTTGACTCAGTCCTTGATTAATACATTTAAAATGTACCTGTGTAAGCTGTCCAAAGCCCTGCGGCCAAGCGCTCTCTTGGTATTTATCAGTAGGATAGGCTTTGACTGGGGATCGATCACCATGGCGGTAGAGCTGGATTCAGACGGTATGTCAACAATAAAACTTAACGACATTTAAATATGATATGCTAAGAAAATGACACAAACAACTGGTTGGAGTACTGTCGCCTTTACATCTCCAGCACAGACTGCATAACATTTTTACAAAATTCATAATTACGGTTAAACTGACATTTTACACACATTCTAGAGCAAATGTATTTGAATACGTTTAACATAACAACAATCCAGGGTTTATCTATTCTTTTTTTAAGTGGAATACTAACGTTAGAAAAAAATGTAAGTAGTAACTGACGACGTGCATCGTACACAGCATCAGGCTAGTCAGCGAAAGTGAACAGCTCACAGTACAAGTTTGGGAAATTCTTTAGCTTAAATAGCTACAGTAGTAGTAGTTATGTTTTGTACAGCTAGGCAGTTACAGGAATTGGGGGTAGCATACTGCAACGTTAATGACTGGGTTATATAGTTTCCCACAGTAGTTAGCTAGTTAGACTAGGTGGAAAGCCAACACAGGGGAAACCGTTAAATTTAGACGATAATCAATTTACGACAACTCCTCTTTGAGAATAGAATACAGAAAGGTGACGGTAGGATTTTCTAGAGCGAACCAGCTAGCTATGTTTCCTGTAGTTAGCAACTTTACGGTAATAGTAGATAAACGTTACAGTATTTGTTAGATAAGCGAACAAGACATCTCGCAGCTAAGCGTAGAACAAACTAACGCTACCTGGATAAATAAACAAGTCAACGTGCATATTAACTACTGTACAGTAGTATGTTAGCTAGCTACGCTAACATACTCACCACTGTCACGAATTTCAGTTTTCTGTCTCCCACAACGTTGCCTAAAACAGACAACACCGTCAATAACAGCAGTACAGTGGAGTCCATTGACAACGGCTGGTTGGACACCAGGTAAAAGATATTCATGCAGAGTATGATAAATAGTTCCAGACACTCGAGATACAGGTCGAGATAAAGATGCGGGGCGGGGAGAGCTGGGGAAGACGAATGAGCAGAAGGGGCGGGTGGTTGAATGGTAGCCTTCATAAACTAGACGGAACTAAGAAACTTGGAAGTTTCCCATTTGCTAACCTCGAGCGTTTGCTGAGAATAGAGACGGATATAGAACCTGGAAAAAACTGTTGCAAAGATCAAGACATGACTACAACAATTTTCTGTAATCAGCTTGATGGAACTTATAACATTACGAAGCACTGCTTGCACTTTGTGGATTTAAAAAAGTAAATGTATCCATTTTTCGTCCTTCCAAATGTCCAATTTCAGTCTTGCCTTGTCAGAAACATTCCTCAGTAGTTTCATGAGTTAAACACGGTTCGTGTTTTGAAGGCTACAGCGCAGGACCGAAGTACTTTGCCATTTCAATGATATCATATCATGATGCAGACAATGTCCACTCGGGCATCTCGTTGGTTAATTACATCAAGAAATAATAACCTCGGCCCACCTGTACCTATTGCTTTCCGCCACAACTGACCAAATCATATCACACGACTGCAAACTTCTTCGACAAGGCTTTAGACATTGGTAAAAGCCGTTTCCGTTGGCATTTGTCGCATAACCAAATATGACACCGAGGTAAATTTGGTTTTATATTTGATATTCGGATTTTGATCGCCAATACCTCTTACAAAAAAATCGTACAAAGACGACAGTGATATATAGAGAATTTGATGTGGGTAGACAGCATGGTACACCCTTTGATTTGATCGAAAATCGAACTTTTCCTTTAGCAGAGCCCAAAATGTTGCAATACGCTGTGGAAGGTCGGTTCAGTAGTTTAGGGGCCGTCATAAAAGTGCAATACCGCTGATTGAATATAACAAAAAATATATATATTTTCTTGTGTTAACCTATTAATACCTGCGCCTGTAAAGGAAAAGCATAGGTACAGACACTTTTTGTATTATTAAACAAACCTATAATTTTCTACATATATTTCTGTTGTTAAAGCTGATATATTTCATTTTTTTAATTGATTCATATAGAGATGACATATACATCTATGCCCACTTGTATTATGGTCACTGACCTTTAGATTTGCCATTTTACATTTCGGTGATTATGTCAGAATTGATCCTTCTATACAACAAGTGTGATGTGTTCCGGTAACTCTCTTCTGATAGGTACACCTCTTCTTTTTTCCAAATTCATTATCTGTATTTTATTTTTTAACTTATTGTATTATTATTGCTCTATTACCTAATTAACATGATCTTTTTAAATAGCTTCCAAGCCAGATGACATGTACCTCAAAAACCACTTGCATTTTGTTCACTGGTCATCCTTGTCTAGTAGTATGACCCTTAGATTTTCCATTTTCGATTTCAGTCTATTTACAGGAACTTATCCTTTTATACAACTATCTTTAATAACTCACTATCCATATGAGCTAGAGATCTACAAACAAGTGTGGTGTGTTCTTTTACCTCTCTTCTGAAAGGTACAACTCTTGTTTTTTCCAAATTCATTATCTGTATTTTATTTCTGAAATATCTGTATTACTATAAATCTATTACCTAATTAACATTAACTTTTTAATAGCTTCAAATCCAGATGACAAGTATTTCTAAAACCGCTTGCATTTTGTTCAATGACCTTCTTTGTTGATTTTATCAGAATTTATCCTTCTATACAATCCTTTTTAATAGCTCACTATCCATATGAGCTAGAGATCGACAAACAAGTGTGGTGTGTTCCATTACATCTCGTCTGAAAGGTACACCTCTTATTTTTTCTAAATTCATTATCTTGATTTTATTAAAAATAAAATGTATTATTATAACTCTACTACCTAATTCACGTGAACTTTTTTAATAGCTTCCAATCCAGATGACATGTACCTCTAAAACCACTTGCATTTTGTTCACGGACCTTCCTTGTCAAGAGTACACCCCTTAGGTTTTCCATTTTCAATTTCGGTGAATTTACAGGAGTATCTTTTTAAACAACTATTTTTTAATAGCTCACTATCCATATGAGTTAGAGATCTACCAACTGTATGTTTGCCAGACCACGTAAGCGGAGCCGGCCAAGAAGAGCGAATGTCTCTTACTGAGTAATTGAGTGTCTGACTGACTGACGTCAGTAGTGGTTAGAGATTCAGACCAACAACCAATAGGTCCCGTGTTCGAATCTCTTCACAGTCAAAGCACAACCTTCAGTAGCTGCGTTATAGTAAGCCTAAAATAAACCTGTTTGCGGTTATATTGCGAATATTTCTGGTGGATTTTCGAAGTACACATCCGTGCATGAGTACACCCCTTAGATTTTCCATTTTCAATTTCGGTGAATTTACAAGAATGTATCCTTCTATTCAACTATTTTTTAATAGCTCACTATCCATATGAGCTAGAGATCTACAAACAAGTGTGGGGTGTTCTTTTCCCTCTACTCTGAAAGGTACACCTCCTATTTTTCAAAATTAATTATTTGTATTTCATTTTAAAATTATATGCATTATTACAACTCTATTACCTAATTCACGTGTACTATTTTAATAGTTTCCTATCCAGATGACTTGTACCTCTAAAACACTTGCATTTTGATCACTGACCTTCCCTGTTTAGAGTACGCCACATAGATTTGCCATTTTCAATTTGGTTGATTTTATCAGAATGTATCCTTCTATACAATCCTTTTTTAATAGCTAACTATCCATATGAGCTAGAGATCTACAAACAAGTGTGGTGTGTTCCTTTACCTCTGTTCTGAAAGGTACAACTCTTATTTTTTCCAAATTCATTATCCTGATTTTATTATTTTTTTAAAGTATTATAACAGCTCTATTACCTAATTCACATGAACTTTTTTTATTAGCTTCCTATCCTGATGAAATGTACCTCTAAAACCAGTTGAATTTGTAAACTGATCTTCTTTGTCTAGAGTACGCCCCATAGATTTGCCATTTTCAATTTTGTTAATTTTATCAGAATGTATCCCTCTATACAATCCTTTTTCAATACCTCACTATCCATATGAGCTAGAGATCTACAAACAAGTATGGTGTTCCCTCTACTCTCAAAGGTACACTTTGTATACCAATATTCGTGCAATGTTTACATAACACAACTATATTTTTAATTTTGAACTATGTGGCCATTTTTACAATAACAATTAATGAGTGATTAACTTCATTAACTGTAATGTTGTTATTTATATCCATGTTTGGTCTTGTTCAATTTCACATCAAAATTTTAAGATTTTGATGTTGAATGGTGCATGTGTCAGGTCCTGGCTGGGGGCCTCTAGGCATCTCTATGCGCCTGGGGGCCACAGTCAGGGCCTGACCGCAGAGGTGCCTCTAGGCACCCGTGTTGCCTCTAATTGGGGACCCTATTTAAGTTGTCCTTTTTGCTCTTTGTGTTATTGATCATTGTTTGTGCCAGTGGTGTTGTGCCTCAGTTTGCAGTTTGCCTCTCTTTTTGTTGTTGTGTTGTTACAATTAAAAGGATGTTACACTACTATCCCTCTGCTCCTCATGTCCTGCCTTTCTTCAAGCATGACAGCATGTTCCCTTTTCCACTTTAAAACATTTTTAAATGTAAATGCGAAGCTGTCACACCTTTGGTGTAGAATCTCCCTTTGGTGTAGAATCCACCATAGGTAGCTGTAGTGTCAAAACTGGTAGAATAGAAAAGCAATTGGAGAATTAGGTATGTATACCTACTGCAGTCAAAATACGTTGGAATTAAACACAGACAAAATAGTGGAGGTGCATACTGACAGAAAATTTCCCAACTGGACAAGTATCAGAAACAAATAGTAAACAATATGCTAATAAGAATGTTCTGAATTTCACATATTATTATTTTCATTTTTATATTTATTTTACCCCCTTTTTCTCCCAACTCGACTGTACAACCATGTGCCACCGCTACAATAGTCCCTGCAGAGTCAGGAAAGTTGTAGATCGCCAAAGGCTTCCTCCAAAACCTGTCCAATCAGCCGGTCTGCTTCTTTACACCCCCGCCAGGTCAGAGGCGCCCGCCCCGCCAGAGACGTTGCTGGAACGCAGTGGCACAAGGAAATCCCCTATGCCGACTACCTCCCGCCAGGCGACGCCAGCCCAATATGCACCACCCTGCCGGACACCCCAGCCACAATCGGCAGTGGCATGACCGAGGCTCGAACGCAGAGTTTCACATTTATAACTAATAACTCAAATGTGACAATGACATATAAACAAAATATGTAAAAGGAAAATAATTTGTAGGTGAGGAATGTTAACATAATTGTGTTTTATTAATTCCATCGATATGTTGCAATAACCCCTGGAGCAAAATAATCATTGCAAGTAGGTCCACAGGGTAAGAGGCACTGTGGTCAATGGCTCCAACTAGGCAAATAAATGGATGAAATTAAATAAATGTCTGGTTTCAGTGCAAGCATATTCTGAATGCACCAACTAATAAAAACAATTTACACACAAAAAATAAAAGTAATTTAAAAATTAAAATTAGAATTTTGGTATAAAAATTAAAAGGTGTACCTTTGAGAGATGAGGGAAAAGAACACACGACACTTGTTTGTAGATCTCTAGCTCATATGGATAGTGAGCGATTAAAAAAAGGATTGTATAGAAGGATACATTCTGATGAAATCACTGAAATAGAAAATTGCAAATCTAAAGGGCGTACTCTAGACAGAGGAGGGCAGTGACCAAAATGTAAGTGGTTTTAGAGATACATGTCATCTGAATAGGAAGCTATTGAAAAGGTTGATGTTAATTAGGTAATAGAGTTGTAACAACTAAATTGTAGTTAGTAAATGAAATACAGAGAATTGATCTGGAAAAAAGAAGAGGTGTACCTTTTAGAGGAAAGGTAAAGGAACACACCTCATTTGTTTTTAGATTTGTAGCTCATATGGATAGTGAGCTATTAATAAATAGTGGTAGAGAAGAACAAAAGCTGTTAAAATTACCGAAATTGAAAATGGCTAATCCACAGACTACACTATGGAGAAGGAAGATCAGTGACCAAAATAAATGTGGTTTCAGAGGTACATGTCTTCTTGATAGGAGGTTGTTAAAAAAGTTAATCTATGATTGGTAATAGAGTTGTACAGATACATATATTTTAAATATAAAATACAGAGAATTGACTTGGAAAAAACTAGGAGAGGTACCTTTGAGAGGGTAGGTACAGGAACACACCAGACTTGTTTGTGGATCTCCATCTCATATGGATAATGAGCTATTAAAAAGGTATTGCATAGATGGATTTACAATTGTTTTTAGAGGTACATATCCCCTGGATAGGAACTTATTGTAAAATGCATCTATATGTTAAGAGTTGTAATAAGGTAAACATTTTTACAAAAATGAGGATAAATAATGGGGAAAATGAGAGGTGGACCTTTGTAAGGAAAGATAAAGGAACATAGCAAACGTTTCTGTACATCTCTAGCTCATATGGGTTTTGAGCTATTTGAAAACTAAAAGGTTTAGAATGAGAAATCCCCCCTCAGAAATTATGAGGGGGGAATTGGGATAAGGAAGGTCAGTAACCAAAATATAAATTGATTTAGAGTTAATGTATCTTGGATCATATCATCATCTGTAAAATGATTTAGGCTTAGCCTATTTGTGGTTTATATTTTTTAGTATAAACAAATAATAACACTTTTTTTAATTGTAAATGTCTAGAAAAAAATGGAAAGAAACCTCTAAACAATAATTTCTGCCGAATGCACTTTTAAGACGGTCCCTTAGCCTCATCACGTAGTTTTCCTCCATTGAAAGAAACGTAAAATCGTTTTTGAAAACGGAACGAAACCGACAAACCAAAGAGTGTACCTTGCCCTCTACATTCACTTGATTCTATATATATTGCTGTCGTCTTTGTAGGACGTTTTGGGGGAGCGATATTAACAAGCAAACTCTGAATATCAAACAAAACCAAATTCACCCCGGTAATATGACGAGGTATGGAAAATCCACCTCCGTCGAACGTAAAAACGTTTGATCCATGTTTATGAAATTCGATTGATATTGGCTGTTTCCATCAAGGCTGTCAAAGTGTATTTACTCAACCGGACTTTTATCTGAAAAACGCTTTCCGACTTATGTCGCTGCAATTTTGCCGAAAAACAAAAATGTTCGAGTTTCCAAGTACCCAACTGCCCATAAACGCTCTACTGTGAGTAAAGCCAACGCAGGCTATTAAAAAAATGCAGCATGTGGGGTTTTGACCAATCATCATTGCTACACACGAAAATGTTATGTTTGAGCAGCGCCTAAAGTTTTTATTAAAAGTTGTTGTCTTTGAGTTGTTTTAATCCATAATCATAGTTAACACATTTAAAACTACTGCATAAAGTCCATTATAAACATGTTTTCTGGATAAGATCCTTGGATACTAATGGCCATGACCCAGTTTTGATGCTAATCATCAAAAAACCCTGAATATATATTCTGTAAACACTTTTGCTATATATGTAGAATTGATTAACAATACAATTGTTTAGATAAGCAAAATTAGCCCTTTCTAAGTGATGACTGGAGTGCATCAAGATTTTTTAAGAAATCGGAATTCGTCTATCTGTGTTCCATTGGTAATGCCTGATATGATGAGCTGTGGCAGGTCTAGCCAGCTGGGTAATGTTTTGAAGAAAATAACTTAGCTAGCTAACAATAGTATTGTAACACAAAATAAAATGTCTTATAACGTAACAACTAATTATAAAAGAATGTTTCAGATCCTCGTAAGGCGTCTACTGTAGCTAACTGAAGTCCACGATATCATACAACCAAAGCATTGGGAAAAGGTAGGAACATCGTCGAATACTTCAATATTATCGCTGACGGTCGGTAGCGAACTACCTAGTTTGGCCAAATGTTGGGTTGTCTCAAGACTACCTCTTGCTTGAGTAGGATACACTTTGGCCTCTGCTGTTTGCTACTTAATTGCCATTTTCAGAACTACAGTAGTTGGTAAGTCATTTTGTTAACATCCGCAGCTAGCCTAACTAGCGTTTTCAAGTTTCATAACAACCCATTTTCTTTCGCTTCCATGTGGCCACAGTATTTTTTTCTCTACCGGATGTTATTGTAGAGTGAATGGGTCTTCAATGTAATGCTATTTATCTATCCCCACCCATTACTAGCCTAATTGTGTCCTGCTCCCTAGCCTACAAGCGGGCCACAGACACACCTTAGCTTCAAACCTTTACGACTAAGACCAACAAACACCAGTGTGAAGGAGTGAAAGACTTAAGATGAAGACTGTCAATCCAAAGAATTCGGTCTGGGTACTGTCTTGCCGTGAGCGTGGTGCACGTGGCCTTGACTCGCAGCGCCTCCTGCAGCAACTCGTCGAAGAGAAGACCCGACGGATGAAATGGCAGAGCCAGGTAAGAAAAAGCCTTGGTGAGCCATGGATGACAATCATGAAACTGTTTCATTGTATAGTAACTCATATGACTGGAGACGTTTTTGGATTTGTGCCCTTCATTTTCATCCTTAGAAAGTGGACTTACCAGACAACCCTCGTTCTACCTTCTTATTGGCTTTCAGCCCAGACAGGTCAGTAACATCCTGTTAAATGTTGTTTACTGAGAGGAGGTTGAATATTAGGATCTGTAAGCTGAGTGACTGTTAATGTTTTTCTTCCCTATAGGACTCTAATGGCATCCACTCATGTCAACCATAACATTTACATAACAGAGGTTAAGACGGGGACATGTGTCCACTCTCTGGTGGGCCATCGTCGCACTCCTTGGTGTCTGACCTTTCACCCTACCATCCCTGGATTGGTGGCTTCAGGATGTCTGGATGGAGAGGTCCGCATCTGGGACCTGCATGTGAGTGGGCTGCCATCTTATAATGCAGAGGAACTACAGGGACTGAATCTGTGACATTACACTTCTGTAGATCACCATAACCTCTCTTCATAACCACACAATTTACTCTCTACCAATTGATTTGTCCGTGCCCCCGAGAAGTAATTGTATAATGTGATATTGTTGTTTTTTGTGCGTGTATGTAATGTTATTGCCTTATTTTGTACATTTTATGGTCCCTCTGTTTCTCAGGGCGGCAGTGAGAGCTGGTTCACAGAGAGCAACGTGGCCATTGCTTCCCTGGCCTTTCACCCTACTGCCCAGCTCCTTCTAATTGCAACACACAACGAGGTTCACTTCTGGGACTGGAGTAGACGGGAGCCATTTGCCCTAGTCAAGACTTCCAGTGAGACAGAGAGAGTCAGGTCTGACAATTGACTCAAACGTAGCTATATATTACTATTTCCAATGTGTTCGTTCTGTTGACTTTCCATTGGTAAACTTGAGTCCAGTAATCTCAGACTGTATTAAATCAAAACGTGAATGCTCTGTTGCAGACTGGTGAGATTTGACCCTCTAGGTCATTACCTGTTGACAGCTATAGTGAATGCATCTAACCAACAGGTGAGATAATGTCTTTACGTTATTTAAAGCCTGACTCCAAAGGTCAGTTCCACCCCTCTTTTGAGATAATAGCCTACTTTTCAGACCACATATTTTAGTTAAGGTACCCCTGTGTGATGTAGGCTGCATTTTCACAAATTAAGTATTGGAATATTGTGATATGTCCACGTGGAGCAGAGAATTATTCACAAATGGGTCACTTACAGCTGTCATTGTCACAAGCTAGCATGCTAACTCTATCCAGCTAATGAAAGCATACACTGAGCACCATTTCAATTAAGACAGGCATACTGTACTGTAAGTCTAGTGAAATCAATTATTTAACAAAGAGAATATGGCCGGTTTTACAGACATGGATAAGCCTTGTTTAGGACTAAAAAGTCTAGTTCAATAGAAAACTCAATTGAGCTTGTTTTTTTAGTCCTAGACTAGGCTTAATATGTGTCTGTGAAACCGGCCCTATGAGTCTTCCTTTTCATGCGTCTCTGGCATAACCAGCCATATACTGTAGGAGTTCTTGAATGTTCAAGGTTGGCTTTCATCTCTAATTGTGACAGCAAATCCAGCACAGAAATAAAAAGAAAAAACTCTGCTTGCCTCACATGTTTAGTCTCCTGCTAACCAGTTTGAATTGAGTAGCCCTGTTGCAAGTGCTTGCAGTAGTTCACTACATTCATCTTGGGGGCGAGCTACAGTAAAGCATGTGTTTTTGTTTTTGCAAGCTAGCTCCAAAACTAAACTAAAAAAACTAGCTTGTTAAAGAAGTGTAAAAACCTATGTTGCAAATCGTATTTGAATTAATTCAATTTCTGTCTGAGAACATTACCATTTTGTGAAGCTGTCAATAGCAGGTAGACGCTTTCATTTGCGTTGATTGGCTAATGGGCCAACGAGTTCTATCCACCACAGACTAAAAATAAGTTACCACTTCCCATTTGGTTGCTAACTAAATGAAAATGACATGGGCTATTGCAAAGGGAAGTTTGGTTCAACTCTGTTGCGACTCGTAAAGTGTTGCACCCTGATGCTTCTGGTTAATAAACAATCATGCAGAAAGGCTTACATTACAAGTCTCACATTTCCTCTCTTTAACCTATTTAAATTTGATTAATTTTATCAGGGAAGTCCATTAAGAATTTTTTTTTTCTAAGACCTGCTGTGAGAATAGTGGAGGGAAGATGAGTACTGGATTTCTTTGTATTTAGGTTGTCATTGTTAAATGAGTTCACTCACCCCAGAGAACTGAACAACCCTTAATGTCAACACATGCTTTTGTTGTGTTCCTGCTGTGTGCCTTTCAGCAGAGTGATGATGACTCTGAGGTCTCCATGGATAGTGTAGAGATGCCCCACTTCCGCCCGCGATCCTTCCTACAGTCTCAACCGGTCCGCCGTACGCCCATCCTCCACAACTTCCTGCACATCCTGTCATCGAGAAACTCCGGCTCACAGTCGGAGGATCAGGGTCCTCCCTCGCTTGCTGCCGATGGCGCCGCTCACTTGCCTGGTTTCCCCTCCGGACGATTCTCTGCTCTGAGTAATCGCTCCCGGACCCCCGACCAGGGCTGCGTGCAGCACCTGGGTATGGTTTGCTTCTGCAGTCGGTGCTCTGCCACCCGAGCCCCTTCACCAACTGGAGAGGACCCTGAGAGCCTCAATGCCAGGTCCCACACCTCCACCTTCTCCTCTGCTCGCACTGAGGCCCGGCAACCATCTGAGCATCGCTCCAATCGGCCCTCCGCCTTCAGCAGTGTGTACGGCGGTGCTGGAGGTCGCCCGCTGCGCATTCCGTCTCCGGGCACTGGCCAGCGTGGTATCCAACCATCCAACCAACGCCTGGCAACCAACGCTACTCCGGCCCGAGCCCGCCAGCATCAAGGCCGGGAGCGCTCGGGGCGACTAGCAGGGGCAGACTGGACGGGCAGCATGCTTGACATGCGTCCGGAGCGTGCCGGTGGTCTCGGGATATCTCCACCCAGGACCAGTGCCTCGTATGTCAGCCTTCTGCCCACGCTGAGGCCACAGGAAGGATCCTCTCAGTCGCCTGACTACACCTCCGCGACAGAGGTCACAAGCTTTCCCCGGGCAACGGTCAGCCACCACGGGGATGGTAACGCCTGGGCAGATGGAGCCAGTGTTGGTAGCGGACACCACTCCCTCATAGAGGGACAGAGCCACAGCCCCAGTTCCATTCGCAACGTGCTGCAGTGCAATTTAAATCGCTATTTCACCGAATATGATCGCGCGCCGCACACAGAGTGGTCCGGCAGCACCGGGAGAGAGGGAGACGTGGAGCAACAGAGTCAGGAGGCGCTCAACAATAACGTAGACTTTGAACGGCCTGTACCCACTCCCCCTCCGCATGGTGTTGATAGAGGCTCCGGTCCATCCCGAGGCCATATGAACCGCTGCAGGGTCTGCCACAACTTGTTCGCTTTTAACCGTGGCACACAGCGCTGGGAGCGCACCGGCCAGTCACTGATGCCAGAGGAAGCAAGTGGCTCACTGCAGCCGCCGAACCCCAGCCCTGTTGATCAGAGTCCGGCTGCCCTACAGGAGTCCCAGGCCTCAGACAGCAGACAGCCGGTCCAGCCAAGGCCCAGTGCCGATGAAGGGGACACGGCTTTCCCTCACGGGGGGACCCCGCACTCTCAGAGGGAACAGGTGGTGGGTTTGGTATATAACCAAGAGACAGGCCGGTGGGAAAGGGTCTACAGACAGTCTGCCAGTCCAAGTTCAGCGGCAAATGTAGCACAGGAGGCCTTAAACCAAGAAGTGCCTGACGAAAGCCCCAACAACGATTTCCTGAGAAGGTGAGAGAAGCAGCTGTCACGTTCTGTGTTATGTTTTATTTTGGTGAGGAAAAACTAAATATACAGCTCCAGAAAAAATTAAGAGACCACTGCACCTTTTTCTTTCCTTTCCAAAAAAGTCGAAAATGAAGGTTTTGAGTGAGGAACAGAAGGGTTAAAATTAAGAGACCATTGCAAATTGGACGCTTCTGTTCCTCTCTCAAAACTTTCCTTTTCAACTTTTTTGTAAAGGAAAGAAAAAGGTGCAGTGGTCTCTTAATTTTTTCCGGAGCTGTATGCTTAGCTTTGTTTTCCCAATGCTGGAAGTAACATGAACAATCAGTGGTTGAATTGACTGCTCTTCTGTTGTTGTATCCTCTTTGACCTGGAGGCACAGTCCCAGATAAAAGGCGAAACAAAATATGCTACATTCAACACGTCTCAGCTGCCATGCCTGGCTTGCATTTTAGAACGGTGGTGTCTTATTATCACATTGGTTATTTCAATTAATTATTTGCTCATCTTTGTGAGGCTGCATATTTTCTGGAATGTTCGGACCAATCCTATTTTACCCTGTTAATGTTTAGTTGAAAAAGAACAAGATGTTTTTGAACTGCACAGTGACATCAGATCTCATGTAGGTGCTAGGACAGTGTAATTAGGTTCTCAAATGTTACACCTCCTTCAAGCAGCATGAGTTCCTAGAACATGAGAGTTTTAGGTCTGTCTTAGGTTAGCCCTTCAGAGGCTGAGGTCATTGACATGAGTAAAAAGAAGAGCTGGGAACAGGTCACAATGTTGCACGTCCTACTTAACCTTCTCCCCAAGTTTCTTAGATCAATTCACATGTCATTTATTTGGGCTTTTGTGTCCTCAAGTGAATGTCTAACTTTTTAATGCCCAATTCAATGCAAATTATTTCAGTTTTTCCTTAACCTGCAAACCAGTTTGACTTAACCTTAGCTAGTTTGCTTTCTCGCACAGAACAACAATCATTTCATTATTGCTGCTCTTTATGGCTACAAATATCTGACAAATACCAGAAGTTTGAGGTCATTGGACCTGCAGTCTGTATTATTAGGGGACCTGGGTCAGATAATAGGAATCCTTATTGTGCTCTTGGGGGGGGGGTTGATTTAGGCCAATTTGAGAGGTTCAAGACCTAAAATGGTGGGATATATTGCTAAAGGAAACTAGAACATGATAAAATCCTGGGAAAGGCAGGCTGATCCTTAGTCAGTGAAGGGTTGTAGCTGAGATTGATTGAGTTAAATACTGACATTATCAATGAACAGTGGTTGGCTTGAGAGGTTGTTTTAGTTTTTTCTTCAGTTGGGTGAGAGGAGGAAAAAACTATTAATGGAGAATAGAAGAGAGGGTGGTGGTTTAATGTTGGTTGTGGGATTGTTTTATATGGAAAAGGGAAAGGAAACAAAGAGAAATTTAAGTAAGAAATGATAGAATTTTTGTATAATGTTTAATAACTGCCACGATTAGGCTGATATATCACCCAAATGTTTTTTTTATCTGTTTGAAATTCTTGCTACTATTTTTAGTTGGTCAAACTGGTAATTGCGAACTTTGCAAATCAAATGTTTGAAGGAGTGATGATAGAGAAGCTAACCCCCCCTAACAAACGACAGCTAGTTGAGTTATTTAATGCCAGTTAACTAACACCAAGCTAATTGAGAAAACATTACTTTAAATGGTGCAATTTCTAATCTCAAAATTCATTCAGATTCATTGCTAAATAGCAAGCTTACCTTTTAAGTGCTGTATGCTTTTACTTTTGAGTTCCATCTTCAGTTGATTAAGAAGATAGGCTAACTCAGAAAGTGCGTAAAGTTAATAAAGTGCCACTTTGAACACGTTGAGATTGGATGACAACAAGCTATATGTGCCACTTCACATGGAATTTTAGCATTTTAACCAAATTTTGATAAGATGTTGTGATTAATTTCAATATGTATTCACTTCCCTATCTATATTGCTGTAGAATTTCCACAAATGCCTTACACTGGTGTATTCGTAATGTATTTGAACATTTTTGATAAGATTTTATGTTGTTTAAATGGTTTAAGTTCGATAATACGAAAAATTGAGAACGTTTTTAATATGAAGATGTATGACATACAATTCATGTTGAATACAATTCATGTCATTCATGTAAAAGAACTATGACAGTCATAGCAAATGTCAATAAAATTAATGCTAGTATCCAATCAGTACACGGTATTGGCAGATACTGTACTCAATGTTCAGTCTTTGAAATCAGTATCGACAATGAAAAAGTGGTATCGGTACTTTCAATGCTTTAGCATTTTTTATTTAACCCTCCCCAGATCCATGCTCTGACATGCACTGTGAACACTGGGACCTTATAAATCCAGGTGTG
>JACXGI010004889.1:29609-50769 GCA_016801175.1 Esox masquinongy
GTGTGTGTGTGTGTGTGTGTGTGTGTGTGTGTGTGTGTGTGTGTGTGTGTGTGTGTGGTTTACATGTAGCTTAATTTTGGATAAATTAAAGCTTGGGAGCTGATACTGTTGCATTGTAAGGGAACACGTTCTGGCCATGTGAAGTGGAAAAGCTAGTGCTCGAAGGAATGCAGGCAGGGGCATTGTAGTTTAGGCCCATGCTGATCAGCATAGTCTAGGTCTGGCTGCAGACACCCTATCCGGGCTGGCAACCTTCCTGCAGTTCTGTGTTTTTTATTTGTTCAATGAGTGAGAAAGCTGTGAGAGGGAGAAAGTGGCCTTGGTCAGTCACATTAATACAGGGGGTGGAACCTTGAGAGTCAAGACTGCAGTCAGATTGGTTAAGATTGTTTGGCAGGGTGGAGTTCAATGCAACTAAAGGGGGCATTGGTTAGTAGTTTGCAATCTGTCTTTGTCACCGTGGAGGTCCCTAACCTCTCCAGGCTTTTCGTTGCTGGCCGATAGAAAAGTTCCTCATCGGATGGATGTTTCCTGACATGCATTGCCAGATGTAACCCTAGAATGTGTTCATCCTGTATGTTTTGACAGGCTTTGCAGTTTACGTTTTTGACTGAGAAGCATCACATGGTCTGAGTTCCCCTGCTGGGTGTGGTGGCAGTTTGGAATGCCTCTGTAATATTACTGTTAACATTGTCTTGTTGGAAATTGCACCAGTTGATTGTGTCAGAAAAAGGTTTTTTTAAGGGGTGGTTAACTTAAGTTTGCAGTCATTTTAAAACTCTGTAATTTCAGTACTTTAATAGGTAATCACCACAAGTGTTATCATTAACCTTCATTGCATACATACAAAACAACCCTAAGCACACAGCCAAAACAACTCAGGAGCAGCTCCAAGATAAGACTGTTTATGTCCTGGAGATGCCCAGCAAGAGCACGGACTTGAGGCCGATTGAACATCTTCGGAGAGAACTGAAATAGGCTGTGCAGCAACATTCCCCATTCAATCTGACAGAGCTTGAGAGGGTCGGCATAGAATAGGAGATACACCCCAAATAAAGGTGTGCCAAGCTGGTAACGTTATACCAAAGTTGACTCAAGGCTGTAATCGCTGTCAAAGTGATTCAACAAAGTACTGAGTAAAGGGGTCTGAATACTAATACATGCACTATTTCAGGGGTATTCATACATTTGTAAAAATGTCAAAAACAGTTTTTTGCTTGGTCATTATGGGGTATTGTGTGTAGATTGATAAGGAAAAAATCAAATTTATGAATATTAGAATAAGGCTGTAAAGTAACAATATGTGGAAAAAGTAAAGGGGTCTGAATACTTTCCAAATGTGCAGTACATCTACATGTCAATCCCAAATTAGCTTGGTGGGTCTCAGATAAGCACTGTCCAGCTAATTAGTAAATACCAGAATTCCAGTTTAACAGAAAAAAATAAAAAACAAGTGAAAACCTGCAGACACCCAGCCCTCTATGGAATTAGTTTGAAACCTGTGACAAACAAAAAAAGTCCTGAAGCATCTCTGATTGGCCTTGAGCATTAGGAAAATATATTGGAAGACGAGACAACTGGGAACTTGAAACCAGTAATGAAATCTTCAACCTTCTGTAGGTTTATGCCAACTGAGAACCAGCTCAGACTGTATTCTAAGTCAGAAACTCAGGACTCCTCCTAGAGATGTGACTTTTCACCTTTAGATCTCTGACGTGTGTTCTGGATTGTATGCACCAAACCTTATGCAAGGTTAGGGACTTGTTTACTCAAAGCTTTGTACCACAGAGGGGGACATGAGTGGCACATTTTGCCACATAAAAGTTTACACTTCACATATGCATGTATGACTTGTAACTTAACTAGGAGCTAAATAGAAGGCAGATAGCCCATTGGTTAGACCAATGGACGAGAGATCAAAAGCACAATGGTTGAAATGCAATCGAAGATGAGTTGAACAGTCTATCGCAACCTTGAGCAAGACAATTAACCTTAATTGCTCCTTTAAGTTTACATAAGCTTGGATAACCACACATGCCTTAAAGTGCCTGTAAACTCAGCTTCAAATCTTAATGTTCACGTGATATATTAGTCATCTTAAATGACCCATAAGATATGAACCCCATTAACAGCCAATATCAATAAGATTATGCCAATCTACATAGACCGGTACATGGTTTGATCCCACATAGAAAATCCCAGAAAATTAAAAGGAGGGAAATACTTGGAGCAACATTTATTAAAACAGCAATGAAGGTTAATGATAACACTTTTGTGGTAATTACCTATTAAAGTACTGAAATTACAGAGTTTTAAAATGACTTGGAGTTGCTCCTGAGTTGTTTTGGCTACGTGCTTAGTGTTGCTTTCCTGTTGAAAGGTGAAGCTTACCTCCAGTCTGAGGTCCTGTGTGCTCTGGAGCAGGGTTTCATCAAGCATCTGATCCTGTTTATTCTCCAAGTCCCTGCTGCTGAAAAACTTAGGCACAGCATTATGCTGTCACCACCATGCTTCGGTGTAGGGGTGGTATGTGATGAGCAGTGCCTGGTTTTCTTTGAGATGTGATGCTTGGCATTCAGACCAGAGAGTTCAATCTTGGTTTCATCAGACCAGATAATATTGTGTCTTTATTGTCTAACAGTCCTTCAGGTGCCATTTGGTAAACTCCAAGCAGACTATCATGTGCTTTTTACTGAGGAGTTGTTTCTGTCTGGCCACTCTACCATCAAGGCCTGATTGGTGGAATGCTATAGATATGTTTGTTCTTCTGGAAGGTTGTCACCTCCCTGACCAAAGCTTTGTCACCTCCCCGCCCAAGCCCCTTCTCCACCTTTTGCTCAGTTTGACCAGGCAGCCAGCTGGGAAGCTTGATGGTTTTTCCAAGGTTATTCCATTTAAGAATGATAGAGGCTACTGTGATATTGGGGACCTTCAATGCTGCAGAAATTGTTTGGTACCCTTTCCTAGATCTGTGCCCTGACACAATCCTTTCTCTGAGCTCTTTGGACAATTCCTTTGACCTGTTTGGCCTGGGTTTTGCTTTGACATGCACTGTCAACTGTGTGATCTCATATACACAAGTGTTTCTCCAATTAAGTTGTAGAAACATCTCAAGGATGATCAGTGGAAACAGGATGCATCTGAGCTCAAGTTTGAGTGTCATAGCAAAGGTTCTGAGGTCAATATATGTTTTTTTAATACATTTGCAGAAACCTCTAAAGTCTAGAAAACAGATTTTGTTGGGTCATTATGGGGTATGTTGTGTAGATCAATGTGGATTTTCTTTTTAAATCCATTTTAGAATAAATCTGTAAGGTAACAAAATGTGGGAAATGAGGCTTCTGAATACTTTTTGAATGCGCTGTTGGACTGTTTTCATGTTGCTCCTCAGTATTCCACTTGATGGCAGTATGGTACTGACTAGACCTACATATTTAAAACCACCTATGCCTCTCCTGTTGAAAGTGTACTAGGTTATAGAGACGACATAATTAGACAGGCTGCCTGGATTTGTTATGTAGTGGTATAGGTATTTTCTGTGAACACTAGCTAAAATAAATTTTAAGAAGCCTTGTTTGTAATCCATCAAAGTAGGACTGATGTCCTACTGCTGTGTTCTGCACGCAACTCATTGACCATAGGCAGAGGGCTGAAATCTACTGTACATTGGGTAAGGAAAAGTAATGTCATAGCATCGTGTTTGCATAAAATTCAGTGATGTCACTGAAGTCATACACAGTCATTTCTTTGTGTTTTTTTCTGTTTGTTATTCTCTCTTTCGCCTCAATCCCAATCCACCTCATGTGCCCTGAAAGGTTGTAATTAGCCTCTGTTTCAAGGGCAGAGTTGTGAACTTTATCAATGAGAAGACTCCAACTCTCCTCATTATCCAGTGCTGGGGCTTGTTGCGTGGAGAGTTTTCTGGAATTTGTCTGACACACAGCCAAAGCGGTCTAATCTATAGTCAGTCAAGAACTGTCTAAAAGCAAATGTCCAAACTGATGTTTGGCCATTTCCATCTAAAAAAGTTAATTGAAGCACTTTAAAATTGTTGTGAAAGGAGTCTATTTTTTGAAGTTGTGTAATATACTGCACTTGTTTCTAACATTCTCAAATTAGGAATATGCAAAGCCATTAATATCTGGACAGACATGGTAAAACTGTCATTACAAGTGTCCGGGGGTCACACAGAGACCAGAGCAAATTGGCTCAGTACTGTCCAGCGTGGGCGGGTGAATATTCGACAGGGCTGCCTTGTCTCGTTGCGCTCTACTGACCTCGTGCGGTAGGTTCGGCACTTGACCACTTCGTGGTTGTTGGACAGGGAATGCGCTCTTGCAGTACCTACCAATGAATACTTCCTGATTGAGCAGGCAATGTGATAAAATCAGAATGGCATGGCAGGCAGTGTTTATTTCGGCAGAATGTTGGTGGTTTTTGTTTTTATCTGTCTACTATAACTTTTGGCAACAGGTCAAATGTTGTTGGACATTAGGTAGCCTATTCATTATTTTATATACAACCCCGTTTCCAAAAAAGTTGGGATGCTGTGTAAAATGCAAATAAAAACAGAATGCAAGCATGTGCAAATCATGTATCCCTATATTAAATTGAAAGTAGTACAAAGACATATCAAATGTTGAAACTGAGAATTGTTATTGTTTTTGAAAGCATCATGCCCATTTTGAATTTGATGCCAGCAACACATTTCGAAAAAGTTGGGACGGGCATGTTTACTACTATGTTGCATCACCTCTTTTATCAACAAGTGTTTAAGATGTGAGGAGACCAATTGCTATAGTTTTGAAAGTGGAATGTTGTCTCATTCTTGCTTGATATAGGATTGCAGCTGCTCTACAGTTCGGGGTCTCCATTGCTGTATTTGTCATTTCATAATGCGCCAAATGTTTTCAATAGAGTACAGATCTGGACTGCAGGCAGGCCAGTTTATCACCCGGACTCTTTTACTACAGAGCAATGCTCTTGTGTTACGTGCAGAATGTGGTTTGGCATTGTCCTGCTGAAAAAACAAGGCCTTCCCTGAACAAGGTATTGTCTGGATTGCAGTGTATATGTTGCTCCAAACCTGTATATATTGTTCCTATATTTATGGTGCCTTCACAGAAGTGCAAGTCACCCATGCCATGTGCACTATTGCACCCCCATACCATCACGTATGCTGGCTTTTGCACTATGCACTAATAACAAGCTGGATGGTCCCTCTCCTCTATAGCCCGGAGGACGTGGCGTCCATGATTCCCGAAAATAATCTTGCATTTGGATTTGTCAGACCACAGGACAGTTTTCCACTTCACTTCAGTCCATCTAAAATGAGCTTGGGCCCAGAGAAGGCGCTGGCATTTCTGGATTTTGTTTATGTATGGTTTCTTCTTTGCAATGGTTGAGTTTTAACTTGCATTTATGGATGCTGCGACGTACTGTGTTCACAAACAATGGTTTTCGGATGTGATTCTGAGCCACTACAGAATCGTGCCTGTTTTTAATGCAGTGCTGCCTGAGGGCCCGAAGATCATGGCCATCCAATATTGGTTTTCGCCCTTGTCCCTTGTGTGCATTACTCCAGATTCTCAGAATCTTTTAATGATATTGTGTACGGTAGATGATGAGATCCCACAACTCTTTGCAATTTTACATTGTGATAAGTTATTCTTGAATTGTGGCACTGTTTGCCCGTGCAGTCTTTCACAGTGTTGAACCCCTTCCCCATTCTGACAGGCCCATCCTCTCTGGAATGATCTTTTAATACCCAATAATGTTACTGACCTGTTGCCAACTGACCAAGTTAGTTGAGATATTACACCAGGTTTAGTTTTTTAACATTACGCAACATTTCCAGTCTTTTGTTGCCTCTCCCAGCTTTTTTGAAAAGTGTTGCTGGCTTCAAATTCAAAGTGAGCATGTATTATCCAAGAAACAACAATTCTCAGTATCAACATTTGACATTTGTATTGGTACAATGTATAGGGTTTAAATGATTTGCATTCTGTTTTTTTTTCCGGACCGCATAAGCAGAGCCAGCAAAGAAGAGCGAATGTCTCTTGCAGAGTGATCGACTGACTGGCTGGTTGACCACCCATTGTTAAATAGCGTAGTGGTTAGAGACGCAGACTGCCATGTAGGGGACCAGTGTTTAAGCCTCCCTGCATGTTACGAACCCTATGGCTCTAGCAGTCTAGGGTGGATGGTACAGAGACCTGTAACATAACTCATGCAAAGTGGTGTAGTGTACAGGAAAAGTGAGAACAATCGACACAGACAACCAAAGCTACCGTCAAACATAAAAAAATTATTATAAACACACGGTAAAGGGGTTAGGGAAAAGGGGCTGAGCTGGACCCAATTGACTTGACAACACCAAACAAAACACCACAGCAATACATGCTCACATGAAACAGGACAAAGTGAGATGTATGTATGAACAAAGTGTCTGTCTATCAAAAAGGGTATGTGTCTCAAGAGTGTCTATGTCCATGTGGGGTAAATCAAAAGAGTCTCTCTGGGAGAACCAACTGACTGGGTTTTTAAACCAGGGATGTGTGATGCGATTGGGTAATGGAAAAAGGAACAGGTGGTGCAATTAGGAGGGGTGTCCACTGATAGGTCCACCTCAGCAGTCAGGCGATGCACTCATGACTGCCAGGTGGGAAACACCACCAAACACAATCAGGAACATAAGACACCTGGGGAAATGGCAGGAGGGGGAAAACACAAACGCACATACAGGGTACCTGCATGCGTAACACTCCCAACCTTAAAAGAGCAAACCTCCAATGGTTTGCGACTCAAGACATAAAAAGTATACAGAACACTATTCAACGTGCAAAGGCATCCACGCAGGATAGAAAAGAAATCATACATCTCTACACACGAGACAATGCATCTGGTACAGGCAACACAAGAACTTGGTCACCTGGCCGCAGAGGACGAGAAACTGCATGTTTATCATAATGACGTTTCGTACATCTCTGCGAGGAAGACAGGGCTTCCTTTGCCAGTGCACAGGCGCCATGTAGGCGCTCACAAAAGCGACTCACACAGTCTAACACATTGTCCTTTGCACACAAACCTTCTGATAACAACTGATCCTTAAGGACTTTCATAGGTCCTCTGACTGTGTCCAAAAACTAGTTCAGCCCGACTGAACCCAAGGGATTCCTGTACCGTCGCACGGACAGCAAACAATACTAGAGGAACTCCCTCATCCCAATCCTTCTCGGATTCCAAACAATATTTACGGAGCGTAGACTTCAGTGTCTGATGCCACCGTTCAAGCGCACCCTGAGACTGGGTGATATGCGCTTGACACACGATGCGTTATTGACAAGGTCTTTAAGACCTGTTTGAAAAGCGTGGAAAGGAAAGTTGAACCTTGATCAGTTTGTACCACCTTAGGTAACCCAAATGTTGAAAATAATTTAATCAATGCTTTGCTCACCACCGGAGCAGTAATCCTTCACAGAGGAATGGCCTCTGGGTATCGTGTGGCCACACACATAATTGTCAACAAACTGGTTACCAGCTTTTGTTTTCGGTAATGTTCCAACACAATCAACAACCACATGTTCGAAGGGTTCACCTATGGCTTGTATGGAACAAAGAGGTGCGGGAGGAATAACCTGGTTTGGTTTTCCAGTGACCTGACAGGTGTGGCATGTCCGACAGTACTGAGCCACATCCTGTTTTAAACCGGGCCAAAAGAAATGTCGCAGCACCCGATCATAGGGCTTGGTGACTCCCAAATGACCAGACCACTGGTGATCATGAGCAAGGGATAAAACAGTTGGTCGAAAGGCTGTAGGAACCACTATTTGTTAAATAGCATTCCAGTCCCCACCGACGTCACCATGACGTCCATTTGCACATGAGGAGATTACCATCAATGAAGTATGCCATGTTTTTCTTCTTAAGCTCCTCCACTGAGACAACACTGGAAAAACATTTAGCAAGGCATTTGTCACCCTTTTGGTTAGCAACCAGCTGCTCACGAGTTACTGGTAGCTGTATTGCATCAGCAACACAGTCTGCATTCTTCTTCCCGATCCTGGGCTGTGTTTCAGACCCCACCAGTTCACCAGAGGCAGCACACAAGCTATCCTCTTGGTCAAACTCTCTAGATAGAATTGTCAAACACTATTCTATCACATCACCCATTCGTCGTGCCTGAGCATGTGTGATGGCACAAGCGGGGAACACATGTGGATAACTTTGTGCCAGCTCCTCCGAAAGAGACTGTTCACTTTTATCCAACATCTCCAATATGGGTAGTACCTTTCCACCGGCAATATCGTTGCCCATTACAAACGTCACCCATTTTACTGGCAACTTAGGACGTACTCCAACTCTGAACAATCCACTGACTAGCTCAGAGTGTACGTTCACAAAGTGCAATGGCACTGGGACAATTCCCATTTCAATTCCCTGGACTAACACACTGGATCCACAGTATGTAGTTTCGAAGAAGGGCAACATGTCAGATAGGATGAATGACTGCGCCGCACCAGTATCTCTAAGGATTCTAACCGGACGCTGAGATGCATCGTTACCTGATAGGGAAACAAATCCCTCAAATATGAATGGTTCATAACTGCGATCTGGGATGGGGACCTTCACGCCACATTTACCATGAGGCACCTGTCGTGTCTCTGACCTAACAACAGTACGAATCTGCCCAACACCTGTTGGTGGCTTGGCGTGTAGAGGCGTCCCTTGTTTGCGTTTCAGCAGGAAGCACTCATTAACCATATGTCCTGGCTGATGACAATAAAAGCATTGACGTACTTCTTTCGGCCGAGTTTTATGTACTGTTGTTCGACTAGGGCAAGGACCCGATGGACCTGCAGCCCTACTCTCCGTACGAGCCGAGAATACGCTCTTGTGTGTCAACACTAATTCGTCTGACAATACAGAACCTTCCGACAGTGAGTACACTTTCTGTTCGTTTTGGTATACAACTATGCGTTGTACACCATGGCAATACATACTCACATGAAACAGGACAAAGTGAGATGTATGTGCTAACCTAAGTGATGTATGAATGAATGACGTGTCTGTCTATCAAAAGGGTATGTATCTCAAGAGTGTTTACGTCCATGTGGGGTAAAGCAAAAGACTCTCTCTGGGTGAACCAACTGACTGGGTTTTTAAACCAGGGATGTATGATGCGATTGGGTAATGGAAAAAGGAACAGGTGGTGCAATTTGGAGGGGTGTCCACCGATTGGTCCACCTCAGCAGTCATGCGATGCACTCATGACTGCCAGGTGGGAAACACCAACGAGCACAATCAGGAACATAAGGGACACCTGTGGAAATGTCAGGAAGGGAAAAAACACAAACACGCATACAGGGTACCTGCATGCGTAACACTGCTGTCAAAACAAATTAATGCTTTTCGATTTGTTCAGGATAGACAAAAACTTTGCTGGCTACAACCTTCAGAAGCTACATTATAGTAAGCCTAAAATAAAATTGTTCATGTTTGTATTGCAACTGTTTCTGGTGGATTTTCGAAGTGCATCCGTGCATGGTTTTTGGGGTAATATAGGCTGGATCAAAACCCCTTGCGCAGACTATCAGAGGAGGGGTTTCTACGATTCTGTCATCTTTCAGTTGACGATAAAGTAATCTGAATTATTGTCACCTATATTGATTGTATCAATGTCATTCACGAATGAAAGAAAAACAAACGTTGTTGTGCCATGAAAGGAAATAGCTTTGGCAGTGTAAAGTTCATCTTTAGTCTCGCTAGCAATTGCTCAATTCTTATGACTATTCCAGGTAGTAAGTTAGTAGATACTAGTAAGCCTGTTACTGGCTAATAAGCTGTTAAAATGGCCAGTGTCAAAAGCCATACAGTTCAAAGATGCTATTTGTGGTGGAGGTTAACTTAATAAGAAACGTTAGTCAGTTTAACACAATGCTTATGAAATATTCAAACCTGGCATGATGTTAATGTGTGACAAAATGATCTAATGTCAAGACGCTATACCGACACTCAGCACACCTATAGCTTAGTCGCGTAGTGGTTAAAGACACAGCCGGTCACATGAGAGACCCAGGTTCGAATCCAGCGAGGGCAACAACATTTATCCCTTCTAAATGTGGGCCGGCCGGACTTGGCTTGCCTGGTTCCTTTTCTTGTTTACATTTTATGCAGCCTCCCAACTATTTTGGAAACGGGGTTGTATAAAAAAGTGATGACAAAAATTAATCTTTCAGTAATTTCCCTCTTTTAATTAAATAAAGCATATGCAGGGTACCTCTTACCTCCCATCATGTGCCAACACGAAAAGTGTTGTCCAGCTACAATAGGGCTGTTGTCCCAAGTTTTAGTATACTGATTCAGCTCAAAACTAAGTAGGTGACAAATTAACACTGATGGCAAAATGTGTCTTTAGAGCACACATCTTCACCTCTCCCAAACCTCCTGGATTGTTGCTGCTTTGAAGCCCTAACCACACATTTGACCTCACAATATTAGGTGATTTTAGTGACGGGAAAAAAATAGCACACTGTAAAGTGGTCTTAGAAAGCATTAATATCTAATAGGACACTGAATGATAATTTTTTGCCATCAATCTACATACAATACCACGTAATGACAGTGAGAGCACATTTCTTGAAAAGGAAAAACTAAAATATCTCATGTAAATAAGTATTCAGACGCTTTAGTCTGTACTTTCTAAAAAAAGTCTGTACTTTCTTTAGGTCTTCACACAGATGTTTATCGGGTTCAAGTACATGCTTTGGCTGGGCCAATCAAGCACATTCAGACATTTCATGAAGCCACTCGAGTGCTGTCTTGGCTGTGATGAGTCACTGACATTCTTGAAGATCAGTTGTTGACCTAGTCTGAGATCCTGTGCGCTCTGGATCAGTATTTCTTCAAGAACCACAGAATCTGTATTTTGCTCTATTTGTCCTTCCATCAATCCTGACCAGTCTCCCTGCCATTGAGAAGTATCCCCATAGCATGAAGTATCTTCACCACCATGCTTCACTGTAGGGATGGTATCAACCAGGTGATGAGCAATACCTTGTTTTTGCCTGATGTAGTGTTTGGCACTCAGGTCTAATTGTTCAATTTCGATCTCATCACACTAGATTTTTCTGCCTCATGTTCTCAGAGTCCTTCAGGCGGCACGTCATATGCCTTAGGAGCTGGTTCCACCTAGCCACTCTTTTACATAGGCCTAATTGAAGGAAGGCCTGCAGAGATGGTTGTCCTTCTGTCAGGTCCTCCCATATCTGCAGAGGCACTCTGCAGCTCTGTCAGACTGGCCTTTGGGTTGTTGGTGACCAACCGTTCTAACAGGCACTGTGAAGTATAGGACCTGATATTGACAGTTGTGTGCCTTTTTAAATAATCTCGAGTCAGTTGATTTTTTTCACTGAGGAACTCTAATTTTTTATTTTATTTAACTTTTATTTAAGCAGTGGGGTCATGCTGAGACCAACGCTCTCTTGTGTGTGAGCCCTGCGTCGACACATCAAATGCATACACTCTATTTTTCTGTAAACATGTACTACACTGCAACTGTCGGAAACGCAGGCAAAAACAAACTGAGCATGCAAGGCAGGAACACATTCGTCATGATGATATTCCTCTTACATCCTTTTGAATTGCCCTTGAGGCACCAATTCATTCTATCTAATCTAAAATGAATATTGAAAAGTTATTCCACTTGAGGTGAAGAAATACTAAAAGCTGATTTACCTAACTCTGTAGAAACTGAAGGGTTTTCTAGAGTTAAACATCTATGGGACCTTGTGTGGTAGCTTGTATTTCTGTTTGTTAGCAGAGAAGTAATGTACAGTTGTTGTTTGTGCAGGAGAGCCCTATAAACAAAAAAAAATGAAATTCATGAATCTACAACACTTCAAAGAGGGCCAAACTACTCTTTCATATAGAGAGCAATCATGTATGCTGAAGATTTCTCCTATAATAAAGCATAATCCACTACGATAAACTATGTTAAGAGGTTTTTAAAACATGTAGAAGTATTCCTATAAATGATATTGCCATTATCAACAACCGTCATAAAAGTCCATGGAACAATCTGCTTTCTGCTGGTGAATGTATGGCACAACTTCTATATAGACAGTTTTCTGAGTTCGTATGCATGTTTTTTTTTATTTTTTTTAGGATAAGGATAATGTATCATTTAACCATGTGCCCAGGTATTTGTATGCAGGGACATATTCAATATGAGCAGCATACACCAACTTCAATCAAAAAAGAGAACTTTGCACCGTAGCTCAAAAGGGGTCTGGTCAACCGTGGGGGCAATAGCATATACTGTGTCACTGTGTCAACTGCATAGATATGCCGGTTAGATCCTGAAATGGAGAAACCAATATTATTAATGTAAGTGGAAAATAAAATTGAATTTATCTTTTTGGTAACGCCTTCGATATATTCAGGAAATCTGATTTGATATAGATAGATAAACACACACACTGATGAGCCAAAACATTATGATGATCTCCTAACAAGGGCACATGTCAAAGTCTGGGTAGATTAGATGGTAAGCAAACAATCAATTCTCATAGTCAACATGTTGGATGCAGGAGAAATGGGCAGGAGTAAAGACCTGAGCTACTTTGACAAGGGCCTAGTTGTTATTGGGAAGTGACGGCACCAGGATGGACTGTGGGAAGACAAGCCGGTGGAGGGAGTGTGATGCTCTGGGCAATGTTCTCCTGGAAAACCCTGGGTCTGGGCATTCACATGCACGTAAATTGACACGTGCCAGCTGACCTGGTACACCCCTTCGTGGCAGTGGTATTCCCTGATGGCAGTGGCCTCTTCCAGCAGGATAAAGCACCTTGCCACACTGCACACATTGTTCGGGAATAGTTTGAGGAACATGATGAAGAGTTCAAGGTGTTGCCCTGGCCTCCAAATTCTGTGGGATGTGCTGGACCAACAAGTCCGTTCCACGGCAGCGCCACCTCGCTGCTTACAGGACTTGAAGGATCTGCTGCTAATGTCTTCGTGCCAGATACCACAGGACACCTTCAGTGGTCTTGTAGAGTCCATGCCTTGGCGGGTCGGCACTGTTTTGGCGGCACACGGAGGACCCACCGCATATTAAGTGGGGAGTCATTATGTTTTGGCTCATCAGTGTATATATAGCTGAGCTATAGTGAAATTTGCCTTTAAATCAGTGCAAAATAGATTTGTTTTTCTTTGTCTAAAGAATAGCTCTATTTTGTCATATAGCGGCAACAATCTACCCCCAAAAAATAATAGGAATATAAACAAAAATACATCCCAGCAGAAAAACGATCTGCATTCGGTATATCTGCCCCAAAACAGCAGGTCTGTTCATCCCTAGATAGAATTCTCACATCAAAGTTGGATAACTGGCTACTGTCCTCCCTGGCAGATTATGTTCATTTCAGCTCATAATTGGCAGACTGTACAGTTCAGCTCTTAATTGGCAGACTGGACAGTTCAGCTCATAATTGTGAAAACAGTCTGGACAACCCTCAGTATCACTCACTCTCTCTCTAGTTAATGTCCCCTCACCAAGCTCTCACTGGACGTACTCATGAGCCTGTTCCCTTTCCTGTAAAGTTATACTGCTCTAGTCTGTGTGGGGATGTGGGTCGCACCACATGCAAGGAAAGGAAAAAACTGACTGACAGTTCCTTCTACTGTATGTTTTAATATCTTATTATCTTTGCAGCAGCGGTCACAACAAACGAATGCATTAGTGCCAGGCTTTGTCAGTGTTTGGAAAATCGTCATCCACTCATATTTATAGATGACATCGCAGTTTGGTACTACTTTGCAATCACTGTTTATATTAATTGTTTTGAATACACACTTCACAACAGTTTATCACAATAATCAAATAAAATGGAAATAAAAAACATAATAATAGTACTAATAATAATAATAATACATTATATTTATATAGCGCTTTTCAGGGACCCAAAGATACTGTACAAAAAGTGAAATGGAACAGAAAACAAACAGAAACAAAAGAAAGACTACGAGAAAACAACAAAGATTGAGAGTGTGGGATTTGGCATGGCTATGGGTAGGCGATTTTGAACAGATGAGTCTTGATGCGTTGCTGGAAGATGGGGATAGTTTCAGAGTCACGGATGGTTTTGGGGAGAGAGTTCCAGAGGCGAGGAGCAACCCTTGAGAATGCCCTGTCACCAAAGCCTTTGAGCTTGGACTTGGGGATTATGAGGTGGCCCGCAGTACTGGAACGGAGTGTGTGTGTTGGTTGATATGGAAGAAGGTCGGAGAGGTAGGCAGGGGCGATATTGTTTAGGGCTTTATATGTCAGTAGGAGGATCTTGTAGTCAATGTGTTGGGACATAGGAAGCCAGTGTAACTCACAGAGGATAGGGGTGATATGCTGCCAGGACTTGGTGTGAGTGAGTAGTCTGGCTGCAGAGTTTTGAACCATTTGGAGCTTATGGAGGGATGTAGATTTGATGCCGGTGAGTAGGGAGTTGCAGTAGTCAAGACGGGAGGTTATGAATGCATGTATTAGGGATTCAGCAGCAGGACGGGAGAGGGAAGGTCTGAGTTTGGCGATGTTGCGAAGATGGAAGAATGAAGATTTTACAGTCTGTTTGACGTGCTGATTAAAGGAGAGTGTAGAGTCCAGAATGACGCCAAGGTTTCGTGCATGGGGGGATGGAGAAACAACGGTGTCATCGATGCGGAGATTGAAAGTGCCAGTTTTGGTGAGGGTGGATTTGGTTCCAATGAGTAGAAGTTCTGTTTTGTCACTGTTTAGTTTGAGGAAGTTGTCCTTTATCCATGCTTTTATTGCAGTCAGACAGGATTCAATATGGGTCAGAGGTGGGTTGGTGAGAGACTTGGTGGCTAGATATATTTGTGTATCATCATAGCAGCATAGCAGTGGAAATTTAGGTTGAAGTGACGGAGGATTTGACCAAGGGGAAGGATGTAGATGATGAAGAGTAGGGGACCAAGTACTGAGCCCTGGGGGACACCTTGAGTGACTGTAGCTGAGTCAGAGTTTAGGCCTTTGAGTGAGATGAAATGGGTTCGGTTAGTGAGATAGGAATTGAGCCAGGAGAGTGCAGTTCCCTCAACACCATAGTAATATAGGGACTGCAGTCTGAATTACACAGTTTTGCAGGAAGCCATCTAACTGTGTAGTTCTTAATTATAGATGCTGTCTGTGTGTGGAGCCGTGGTCCAATGTTAACCCCATAGGCTCTATACAAATTATGCACATCCCTGCTGGAGACTAGGGTTCAATTCCTGTTGTCGCCTTTTGCCTCTGTGTCTCCACTTTACCTGTTTCCCTCTGATTCATTCTGTGAATAAAAGCCTTCCAAACTTTAGTGAATATACATAATTTTTTAAACCTCACTTATTTTTTAAATAGTTTTGGCTGGATGTGTAATATATTCTTTGTGGGCATTATTCCTAAGTAGAATCAGTATCATAACTCAGTTAGCCATGAAATTGTAAGTTTGAAAGCGAGTGGTTTTGATGAAATGAGGCACACTGGCACATATGTGACATTCTGAAATATTTGGGGATGTGTTTAAGCTTGACAATGTCAATTTTACCACAAGTGGCCAAGAATTGCTGAATGTGTCTAAGATCTGTAGGACTTCCTGTTTCTAAGGCATGGATATAATATGTCTCTCTTGGTAACCGCAATCTTCTCTTCTTTTAAGTGGCAATACAACTATCAAGTGTTGGGACCTCAGCTAGCACACATCTTGTCCAATCATACTGAAGTGTCTGGCTACAGAAAACTTCTCATCACCAGTTCTAATGTTGCTCTTGTGTTGAGCCTCAGTGGGCGTGCTCAAAAGGGTCAATGGATTTTCTCTCTTGTCTACTTTCTGAAGTCACCTCATTATCAAAACATTCATATATCAGATGTAAAAGGAATAAAAAAATGTATAGGCCTTAATGTACAGCTCCGGAAAAAATTAAGAGACCACTGCACCTTTTTTTCCTTTCCAAAAAAGTTGAAAAGGAAAGAAAAATGTGCAGTGGTCTCTTAATTTTTTCCAGAGCTGTATATTAAGCAATACTTATTGTGGTAATTGCTTTTTCTCAGTGTTGTTGGGTACAATATTCTTAGACAATGTCTTACTTCTTTTAAGCCCAAATGACTGTGGAGCAGTTGAGGTATAGAAAAATAATTTTAACAGAATCTAACTGAATTTTTCAGGGAATATTTTTAATCGCTTACCACACTAGTTTTCTCAAAGCCATTAAAGCATGAAGATCATTGTTTTATGGTGTCCTTAGCATCCTGTATGTAGGAATGGCATTCAAGTCTTGGCTCTGTAAAAGACTGGACCAATTTAATGGGTTGTTACAAAGGGCTGTGACATTTCACATAACTATACTTCTCTTGCTTGATGTGTTGTCGATAATGGGCAAACTAATGTTCCTTAGGAATTTAATTAGACTTTTGAACGACTAAAATGGTGGTTAAAAAAAACAACGCTCCAGTGACCTGACTGGCAAAGGATGTAGATAAATGTAAGTCTCAAGAAAAGGAAAGCTTTGAGTTATTACAGTAATCTGGCCGTTGTAGCACTCACAGTAATGAGAACATTGTCACACATGTAACATTGGGGGTAAGGATCATGGCAAGAGGATGGGAATTGTATGTTCAGTCTCATCAACATGTCAGACCCACTGCAAATTACTCTGGCTGGTTTTAACATTAACAGTGTGTGTCTTTCTGGCTGTTCAGTCACCTGAATTCCTCTAAAAGAATCCAACAATTTTGCACTTGCATTACACAAATCAGGATAATAAATGAATGCTTGCCACTTGTCCAAGTAGGAGAACTTGACTTTTCACTCATTTTCCATGTGAAATACGTTTGTCTTCGTAATGGGAGCCTAACTTGTCATTTTTAATTTTGTCCAAACTCTGACTCCATTTTGAACTTTGCAGATGAATGGCCTAAATAATGACCTAAAGCCAATCTTCCTTACCACTTTTTTCAGTTGTGAGTTTAGATGAAAGAAGTAGCCCTGACCTCTAAATGTGAGATGTGAAATTAAATGCAGACTTTTTTCATGATCTTGCATCATCTGGCAACCTTCCTGCTGTGAAAGTACTGGGAATTGTTACAGTTTTTGTGCTTTCTTACATTTTTTTGGTACTATCATCCATCATAGATCGGACTGTTCAGTTGAAGTCCATTGACTCGCATCCTTAAACCTCCAAATCACCTGTCCCTAAGTGCTGGTGTTTTTTTGTACTTGAAGGCATGTTACCTATATGGGTGCCCCATGTTTGCTCTGTTTTTTTCATTGACGAGGTATCCATTCAGTTAACTATTGAAATGATATAGAGCCAGGTTACTCAACTCTTAACCTACGAGGTCTGAAGCCTGTTGGTTTTCTGTTCTACTTAATTAATTGCACCCACCTGGTGTCTCTTTCCTAATTAAGTTCCTGATTAGACGGTGGCAATGAAAAAATGAAGTTGAACTGCTTCGCGGTCCAGAGCTGAGTTTGAGGGAGTTTTTTTTTTTTTTTTAATGCATCAGTCACAGACTGAAACATTTATTTTTTTAAAGGGATTTAGTTTGTGATGTCGAATATGAAAGTGGTTTGGCCTGATTATTTAATGACACCTACAGCCACAGAATCTTAGGAATTTTCCAAAGTCAAGATACGTTACAGTATCTAACCGTCCTTTTTGCTCTTTTTCCCTGTCCTAGGAGGCTTTTAGAGTCCTCGCTTATGTCGCTGTCTCGATATGATGAATCTGGCTCTCGAGACCATCCCATATATCCTGATCCTGTCAGGTGAGTCTCTTTGTCAGCAGTCAGGAATATTGGTTGATTTGATTCATATTTTCATTTTTCAAACAACCATACTAGATTAGCAGGTAACACTGAAAGGGCCAACAATAATTGCTATTTCATTCAATCAAATACATTGGTTTCTCCAGCATTTGGGCACCAAACATATATTCAAATGAATTCGAACGGTGGTGTGCAGAAGGGCATCTCTGAACCCACATTGCATCAAACTTTGAAATAAATGGAGGCAAATGGGGTCCTACTAGACATGTCAAGTGTTCAGAGCCCTGGAGGGCGTTTTATTAGCACAAACTCAGAAGGTGCCAGGGAGGAAATTGGAACTTTCTCCCTGGCAAAGGAAAACCACTGTAGGTGTTGGTTTTGCTGTAATGGGTGTAATGGACATTTTTGCTGGACCGTGTAAGCGAAGCCGGCCGAGAAGAGCGAATGTCTCTTACTGAGTGAGTGAGTGACTGACTACCCCTTGTTAAATAGCGTAGTGGTTAGAGACGTGGACTGCCATGCAGGTGACCGGTGATCGAGCCTCAACACAGTCAAAATAAATTATGCATTAGGATTTGTTTAGGATAGCCCAAAACTTTGCTGGCTACAACCTTCAGTAGCTACGTTATAGTAAGCCTAAAATAAAACTCTTTACAGTTATATTGCGACTATTTCTGGTGGATTTTTGAAGTACGCATCCGTACATGCTGTTTGGGGTACTTATAGGCTAGATCAGAACCCCTTGGGCAGTAAAAGGGGAGGGGTTTCCACGATTCTCTCGTCTTTTCACTTGACGATAAAGTCAGTTATCCTCACCTATATTTATAGTTATTATATCAATGTCATTCACGAATGAAAGAGGAAAAAAACCAATTTTGTTTTGCCATGAAATGAAAGAACTTTGGCAGTGTGAAGTTCATCTTCAGTCTCGCTAGCAGTTGCTCAATTCTTATGACTATTCCAAGTAGTAAGTTCGTAGATACTAGTAAGCCTAATATATTACTGGCTAATAAGCTGTTAAAACAGCCATTGGCAAAAGCCATACATTTCATAGATGCTATTTGTGGTGGAAGTAAACTTAATAATAAAGGTTAGTCAGTTTAACACAATGCTTAATGGTGTCTAGCGAAATATTCAAACTTGGCGCGATGTTGATGCGTGACGAAATGATCTAATGTCGAGACGCTATACTGACCCTCGGCACATGTATAGTGGTTAAAGACAAAGCCTGTCACACGGGAGACCCAGGTTCGAATCCAGCGAGGGCAACAACATTCAGCCCTTCTAATTGCAGGCCAGCTGAACTAGGCTTGCCTTGTTGCTTTTCTTGTTGAAAATGAATGCTAGTAGCTGGTTAATCATTTGATCATTATGTGTCAGTTGTGTGGCTTTGGATCGAAGCTATGCATTCTCCTGCCCATGCCGACCATGCTATAGTGTAGAGAACAATGTATGGGCTTGGGTTGACTATTTTTTGCGCCTTCCTCTGACTGCGCCTGAGATTAGAGTTCTTGGATGATATGGAGCTTTGCCCTGACGACGAGCTGTGCCCTGACGATGAACTGTGCCCTGACGATGAGCTGTGCCCTGACGACGAGCTGTGCCCTGACGACGAGCTGTGCCCTGAAACAGCTGTGCCCTGTTTTCAGTTGCCTAAGGGGGGCAAGGCTCTGATGTGCTTCCTTTACAATTGCCTGGGTGTGTGTGACCATGTTAGTTTATTTGTGATGTGGACACAGAGAAACTTGAAGCTCTCTACCGCTCCATTTCTGTTCTGTCGATATGGGTTGGGTATCTTGTCCCTCCATTCCCTGTAGTACAGGATCCGCTCTTTGGTCTTGCTGATGTTGAGGAAATCACTGACCTGGCATCTGGCCTGCCACCGCTGAGTCATCAGCAAACTTGGTGGTGATGGTTTTGGAGTCATGCACGGTCACGCTGTCATGGGTGAACAAATACAGGAGTGGACTAAGTATGCACCACTGTGGGACCCCATGTTGAGGGTTAGCATGGTGGGGTGTTGTTGCCTACCTTCACCACCTGTGGGCGACCAATCGCAGATCCAGTCACAGATGGAGTTGTTCCGTTCCAAGGTCCTGTGCTATCCACTCTATCTACTCTGTCTAACATAAGGGAGAATGATGGGGAGCATTGACAATTCCAAAACCAATGGAAATAGCACTATTTTTGGCACACGACAGTGCAGCCCTCCAGACCTAGATTAGTTTGACACACCTGCTCTGACAGGTGGAGGCAAGCTGGAAAACAAATGTTCCCATTGTAATTGTCACCATTTCGCCAAGCTGTCTCTGTGTTATTCTCAGGTGATGCAGTATGGGATGGCATTTAACTGGACAGCATAGTCTCAAGCATATGACGCTTACAAAAAGTTTTATCAGCGGTCACTTCTGTCAAAATTGGCCAGAAGGTGTAGCCCGTATTGACATATTCTAATGCACACAGTCTTTCGCAATCCATTATCGCCGCTATAAATGGTGAGAAAGGACATGGTAATTTCAAAATTGTTATTATTCTTTTCCTAATTGAAGTTGTGCCGGGCTGGGGTTAAATTCAATTCTATTTACAGTCAATTCTGAAAGCAAACTACATTGAAAAGAGAATTGGAATTTCAGTGTACGTCCGGACTTGAGTGGGACTGGAACTGACCCTGTCAGACCATCTATCTCTTTGCATTATTTTACTTTCTGACACAGCCTTGCTGACGAGTGATTCTTTATACCGGGTCTGCTCTGTGCCTCATTTACTGTCTGAGATCAAAGATTAGGTGATTTTGCAAGACTGAGAGTGTCCTAGTAAAAATGCATTCATCTAGGGTCAAAGCTGCTCCGCTCTGGAAGCAAGGTGCAAATTGGAAATCAACGTGTGACCCAAAGCAGAGACCTGATGATCAATATAACACATTTCTTCTGACCTATGATCTTGAAGGTCTAAAATCCTGTATAGTGACTAGGGTAGTACTGACACATCACACTCACCTCATCATTTAACCCGTGAAGTCCAACAAGACCAAGGTGTCTGTTACAAGTGAGCACTGCTTGACAAACAATTATACAGGTGCTGGTCATAAAATTAGAATATCATCAAAAAGTTGATTTTTTTCAGTAATTCCATTCAAAAAGTGAAACTTGTATAATATATACATTCATTCCACACAGACTGATATATTTCAAGTGTTTATTTCTTTTAATTTTGATGATTATAACTGACAACTAATGAAAACCCCAAATTCAGTATCTCAGAAAATTAGAATATTACTTAAGACCAATACAAAAAAAGGATTTTTAGAAATGTTGGCCAACTGAAAAGTATGAACATGAAAAGTAT
>JACXGI010004890.1:0-27189 GCA_016801175.1 Esox masquinongy
TGGAGAAGCTGCGTTTAGCACTTATGCTGTACACAACTGGAATAAACTACCAGAAGATCTTAGACGTGCCCCAAACGTATCCATTTTTAAATCCAGGTTAAAAACACTACTCTTTTCACGTGCCTACGACTGAGCACTTAAACTTAACCACACTGTTTAGCCTTATAGCTTCCTATGTTTTTATCCCATTTCTAATCTTGTTTTATAATCTTTATATGTCTTCTTATTGTATTTCTATTATTATGATGTTTTCATTTGTTTTGATGTTTTAATTTGAGTATTTGTTTTTATGTTATTGTATTTTTATATATTTTTTTATTTTAATTTTCTTTGTAAAGCACATTGAATTGCTTCGATGTATGAATTGTGCTATATAAATAAACTTGCTTGCTTGCTTGCTTGCTATATACGGTATGGCTGGTATGTGAATTGAAACAGGATCAGGTAGTTTATGAATCAGTATAAATCCACTAGCTGGCGGTAAGAGGTTGAACATTTCTGAACTTTGTGTGCAAGTCCAAATATTGTACAAGCTCCCTTGGACAGCAGCCACTTTGCTTTCTCTTGGGGCTGTCATTGGGGTGAGAGGCAAATCTGTGGTTGTGCATACACTGCCGGTGTAAAAGACCCTTTAGGATGATTTAAATGCAAGAACAGTAAGTACATGATACTCTCTATGTCACAAAATCTTTAATATTATCCTATAATTACAACCCTAAACAGTTCTTCTACAGAATGTGTATCTTCTTACAAATACTTTGGATTTAGTTAGATGAAAATCTGCCTTTTCAAACACTCATCACTGAGTTGGTGAAGAAGCTGAAGGTCAAAACTGGTTTCTTCTATAGAAACAGTTGTGTCTCTCATCTCAACATATACTCTTGTGTAAGCTACTTTTATGTCACAGCTAGATTATTGTAATGTGCTGTATATGCATGCCTCGGTGTCAGAACAAAAACCTCTGTCTGTTATGCAGCCCTGGTCATCCAGCTGGCTCAACACCTTTTTGACTTGGTTTGACCTTAAAATGCGCAAAATGAATGTGTGTTAAGATCCTGCGCATTAGTGAGCGCATGTCCCCTAGATGTTTGAGTGACTGACCGAAAAGGAACACCCAGTTGAAAATATGCTGTAAAACAACATAAATATAAATGAGTTTCCCAAAACCTCTCGTGGGCTTCACAAGATGTTTCATATTTTTGTTTAAGCACACACATTTTAGAGTAGTCATCAAACAAACAATGGTACAGATAATTGGTCAACAGGAAGACTGAAATAAGATAAAATCAGCTCCGTTATTACACAATAAGTCATGAGATCACGACACACAAACTCTCACACACTCACACTCACAGAGCCCTTTCCTCAGGACAAGACTTTTACCAATGTTCCTGTTTGTCACTCTTATTTTCATCTCCGGTAAGGACACAGCTTTGTAAATGCTTAAGTTCTTATAACAGTAAAGATCAGTTAAATGTCTCTTTATGTTAGTAATTACTTGATCTTTGAATCAGTTTTAATCTCATCCTTTTTTAAACCACATAATGCTCTTCTTAATCCTTGGTGTACACTGTTTTGATCCATATTAGTTCCTTATAAAGATTGAAAGTATAACTTAACTGGTTTTATCTACAATTTAATCTGCGTATTATCTCTTGTTCCTCTAGACATTATGGGATACTGCAAAGTATTGATAAACCAGCCAGACAAAGTCATGTGGCAAGTTTCGGGTCAGTCAGCCTCGCTCCCCTGTAACATCACCACTGATAGCACAAAACCCATTGAAATCCGTTGGTTTGTCTTCAGTGAGCGCTCTTACCAATTGGTTGATTTGGACACCCAGTCATACAAATACAGATTGGAGAAACATGCCCTAAACATCAACTCACTCCAGGGGAACGACAGCGGGATATACCACTGTGCAGCCTTTCTCTCAGACGTGTCATGCCGTGGGGCACAGACCATTGGACAGGGCACCACTGTGCTGGTGAGAGGTACGTTTTTTGTAGAAGCAACTATAGAGGGTCTTTTAAATCCTAAATACTCTAAGTCTGTAACATTTAGAATGCAGAGTTCAGGTTAGTGTGACTATCTGATTTGATTTAGGCCAACAGAGGTGAGAATGTTTTAAAATTGACTCATAGCCTCAAATAAAAAAATTACAATTATATAATTTTTCTTCACATGGTTGGGGTGACGAGAATTTTTAGATATCGAAATGGGGTCGTCAGCCAAAAAGGTTTGGGAACCCCTGGGTTAGAGAATAAAGGACGGTTTTATGGGAGTGTTGATGAATACATCATTTAACCCATTTAATGAGATGTGTGCTTTCAGAGAGAGGGATGCAGATAACTGGGTATGTGCTGTGGCTGCTGTTTGTCCTGTTAGCACTGTACAGTGTAGCAGTACTAATTTTACTGATTTGTAAGAAGGTAAATTACAATATTACACTACCTCTCAGTAATCATTATGAACATTGGATTTTGCTTAGAGACATAACATTGCATCGATATATTGACCAATGTGATATGCAGAAATCATCATATCTTAATCCTCTTTGAATTACCGTGTTTATGATTGTGATAAAGCAAAGCATCACAAAAGGCTGAAAGTATTGCTATAATAGGCGTTTAGTTCATTGCATTCTAACCTGTATCTCTCCATGCTAGACTGGGCGAGATGCTACTATTTGGGAAGGCACAAGGTGGCATAGGAACAAGGTGGGTTGTTTTCCTTTACTTAGCCTCACCTTTTTATGATGTCTAAAAGAACACTTTAGACCCCAATCTTAAATGTTTCTGTTTTCACATTATTCTGTTAACAAAAGTGTGGAAAACCCAGTGTTGTAAAAAAGGAACAATTGTTCTTTCAAAAAGTCTGTTTCATTTTCTAAGACTGTGCAATCATTGCTTTATAAGAGGGATATTCTTCTGCTGTATATTTCTAGAACTAATTGCAAATCTCGCAATGTTGAGGCTTCTTAGTTCATACTGCATGTTTGTATTGCAGAAAGACAGAAAATGTCAGTTGTTTGTTTAATACTTTATTTGAAACAATTAATTTTTCAATTTTTTTTCTCTCACAGAAAAATATGACCCAGAGAATACAGTTTGGCGCTGTCGTGCAAGAGCTGTATGTCAAAAGGAAATTACGAAGTAATAAAAATTCAGAAGTAATTGACCCAACTCAAAACAAGGTACAGCGTGGTCACCTTTTCCTAGTATGGCTATCATAAGAACTAAGGAAAAGGATATACATTAAAATGTGCTTAGATTGTGTTAGATTTAAAATCCAGTATTCAATTTTCAAAATCCGAGTATCTTGTTATTAAGCAATCTCTTCTTTAACTATTCTTTTTATCTACACTCATTTTGGTTCTACCTCTAATAAACTAAACTGAATAAATCATGTTGATTCTACCTCAAATCATCTTACAGGCTGAAAGCCCCCACTCCAACCTTCCAGATGAGGACATTTACCAAAACATGTGACTCAACAAAAAGGGAACCGCTAATGACCGCTACTTCTCTAAATAAACTCTCAGTACTCCAATTTGTCAAATGTTGCTAGTTTGGGTCTAGAATAAGAATAAGCCAAGCAAGAATAAGAATAAGCCAAGCACTCGAGGAAGAGAAGCTTTAACAAACGCCACTGGCATTACAAAGCATTCTGGTCTCATCATGGAAGAATCATGTGCCAAATCTATAACACTGGCTATCTTAACCAAAGACAAATATGTATCCTCCCAAGGAAATTAATGACAAATTCTGTCAATTTTCCAATTCCCTTTATACATGCAAAGCAGAACCTAATCATTTACATATGCAGAACTTCCTAGACGAATGTAACATCCCCTCACTGAACCAAAAGGTTTTTGGATTTCCGAAATGCTAAGATATCTCTGGTAGAAATACAAGAAACAAAATAGATTCCACTGTGAATTTTCTTTGAAATTCAGTGACCTTTTTTCACAATACGTACTTAGAATGTTTCACACTATTGAGCAGGTGTTCTTTCACCTACTCTAAATAGTAATTATATAATAGGTTAATAATATTCATCCAAAGAAAGGCAAGAGATCCATAGGTGGGATCATACAGGCAGATTACTTAACCAAGGAAGACTAGTGGATATGGCCAACAGACTTATTGAATTTGCGGGCAAACTGGTCCACATGATCCAGACTGGATTCACACCCAACCATAACTCATTTTTCAGTCTTTCCTCATTTTCTCTCCAAGATTACATAATGTAGATCTTATTGTTGTATCTCTTGATACAGAAAAAAAATAACAAAGTAGAATGGCCCTACCTGTTAATGCCAATAAAATGGTTTTCAAACCTTTTCCAGAATATCCCTATATTCGTACAGAAATCCTTTTATAAACAATTGGACACAATCATAAATCCTTTCGGGGGGCCCTGAATGGTGCAGCAATAAAGCCAGTGTCTTGCAGTTAGCTGCGCCAATGCAAGACCAGGGTTTGAATCCTGCTCACATATTTGCCCGATTTGGGGTTCTTCAGAGGGTGGTGCTATACACCAGCACTGTCTAGGTTTTTAGGCTGGTTCTGTTTCCCTACATAGTTGCCTTGCCTCAACGTTGTGGCAATCACACATCTCCTCCACATCACCAGTAGGAGGGGCCTGCCAGGTAGGACGAAATCCGAGTGTGCAGAGCCTGAGAAACCTAGCTTGGAGAGGTTGGAGACTGGGGAGCAGGATCGTATGGTTTACAGTGTCAAAGGCAGCGGATAGGTCTGAGGATGAGAACAGAGGAGTAAGCTCAGGCGGTGCAAAGAGCTACAGAGAGGTCTCTTGAAGCCTCTCTGATTAGGGCCAAGGAGATCATTCTGAGAGATATACAGTAACAGGATTGTTGGTCAGAGACACAGTGCTCAAGTGTTCAGGAAAGACAGAAGGGATACCGGTCTGTTGGTTTGTAGGTCTGAAGGGGTTAATTCAAAGGCGCCTTTCACTTATTTGAATTGTCAAGGTAAAACATCCCCAGTAAAATCTCCAGATTAACGGCGATGTTGGAAAACATCTGCCTGCATTTCAAAATGCTAGACCTCTGTATGATGGATTCTTTTTCTGTCTTTGATCATATTTTCTTTATTTATTTAACTTAAAAACAAAACAATCATCTGTTGTAAAAAAAATCCTGTATTGCTTATTTCTTTATGTTCAATAAAATGTTAACAGCTGAACATTTGTTCTTGATTTTATCTATAGTTGTGATAAATATAGAGCCTTGAAAATGTTATGTTAAATTAGAGCCTTGAAAAAATGGACAATTATTCCCAACAACTAATCAGCAACTCAGCAGTAACTTATACTGAATTTTGAGATAGCCAAAAAACAGAAGTAACAAAAAAAATGCAGTTCTGTAACTGCAGTACAATCAGATAAATTATTATAATAAATCATGTCACATGCTTCAATGAACAGGTGTAGACTTATGGTGAAATCTTTACTTATGGACCCTAATTCAACTGGGTTGTCTCAGCTATGACCTAACATGCACATCAGCATTTTATTTTGGATTGGCACAGACAGGCATCCTGAGTGAATAAGTTATATTTCTAAAGTTCATTGCTTATGATACAAATAACATCACACTGTTGGCATTTTATGACGGCTTGTTTATAACACAATATTTATATAATACAACATGTGTAAAATATTCCCTAACAAATTATTATAAATAATTTGATCCCAAAAGCAACTGCATAGTATAAAATAGTATAAGGCACAACGTTACCAAGGCTGAGGTCCCATGATACCAGTATGTATGATATGCATACACATGTCAAAGAAAGTAGAAAATCTCAGTGGTTCACACAAGTGTAAATTCTGCAAACCAGTAAATTATTTGAAAGTATTCAGTATAGAAAACTATAAAGCACAGTGGTCTATGTTGCCTAGAAAATGAAAACACCACATAGTGCTCAGAGTACATTCACATATGGCTCAGTTATTATGCTCCTACTGTAGAATTGGTCCCCTTTTCATTACATTTCAGTACAACTGGACAACTTCAATGACAAACGTCACAAACATACAGGTGGATTGTTTCGTCTGCAGTATTCTCTGGCCATTAATTACCCCACCGTGTCCCCTTGAGCGCTGCAGCAACAGCAGACTGTGATTAAGTTGAGCACCTCAGCCATCAATATATTTGGTGTCTACAGTATGGCTGTTGCGTATAGAAAATGGCTTCCAGATCAAAACTTGCAGAGCGGCGACACACATGGGCACCACACAAACCAGGTAAAACATGGTTTTGTGGAGAGCCTCCAAGTCACTACAGGAGAGGACAGGAAGGAACGTTAAAGATCTGTTACAAGAAGATGATACAGTTGCACAACACCAGTATAACTAAGTATTTTTCAAAGTGAAAGACGGTGACCAGAGCTTACACACAATGTTGTGCAATGATTTACGCCAATAGTTATTTATTTTACCCAATGTACGATATCTGGCCTTGATGAAGTAAATCCGAGAGTGTCACCTCATATTTCTCCTGGAAGACGTTACGTTCACATAAAAGTAATTTGAGGGGCCTATGTTTCATTTCAGAGCTTGGAGCTATTTCAGATGTTATTTACCACCCACCAGCATAGCAATGTTTATTCATCAAAAACAGCTGCTTCCTCATTTTAAGTATCTACTGACAGTAACAGCTTTTCAGTGTAGCCTACTTGCCAACAATTCCATGAAGCAAGATTTATTACGGGTTGCAAATTTATGTTGTTACACCTGCTCTTTTTACCAGTAAAGGACCATCCTCTGTTAATTAATTAATAATTTATTTCATTATTTTAGTTTATGTTAAAATTGAGGTGTAGCCCACTGGAGGGCATTTTTAATAATTTGTAATTATATTCAGAAGTAATATATAAGTACATCTAATCAGACATTGACTGAATGAATTGTTTTGAATAGTTGTTTTCCATACATTTGCTTTATTAACACATACATCTCCAGAAAAAATTAAGGGACCACTGCACCTTTTTCTTTCCTTTCCAAAAAAGTCAAAAAGGAAGGTTTTGAGTGAGGAACAGAAAGGTTAAAATTAAGAGACCACTGCGAATTGAATGCTTCTGTTCCTCACTCAAAACCTTCCTTTTCAACTTTTTTGGTAAGGAAAGAAAAAGGTGCAGTGGTCCCTTAATTTTTTCCGGAGCTGTATATCAAGTTAACGCAATTTTTCACCACTAGAGGGAGTAGGCAGCCTAATATCCTGTTATCTTCTTTGTACAGCACATAACCTCAGGAGGCTTCCAAACACCACAACTACAACAGTGATATTTGCCCCAAAAATACTTCCAATCCTAGATATGTAAGCATATGACTAAATATGTTTTCATGTTTCAATGTTGTAAACTGACCAGTCCACAGCAGTATATTTACTGATCATTACTAATCGAGAGGTCACTTCAGACTATTCATAGACAGACCTTACCTGGGGTTTGCCTCCCTCCCAGCCTCCTTCAGACTCTCATAACCAAACTGGTTGAGAATTGATACCACCATTATAGGGGCCAGGGATTGGGCTGGTTTGGTGAACAATGCATTGGTCCCAAACACCATGGAGGAGAGAGGGGAGCTGTGGTGGACACAGAAGAAAAGGAAAAACATACTTGATCCACTCGCTGATGACTACACCCAAAACAGCAGGCATCAATCAGCTAAGTCATCCTGTGTGAGATGCTAGACTGATCGACAAGGTCCTACTGAAAGTTGCTTTGTAAAAACCTAAGGGGGATTGCACTTGGATACGCACTAGATTGGCATGTATTATATTAATTTGTAAAGTTGATCATGTTATTGTTTACTTTTGAAATACATCCCTCTATTCTAGAGTAGTTTCTCACAAGGATTGTGAACCTCCCTCTTTGAATCATATCTACTAATACCACTCACAAAATAAATAGAACTAAAATATATAGTTTACCCAAAAGCATGACATCATTTCCTATTGCCTGACAGTTGACCCAAAGGTCCCCCAGGAGTACAGTTCACAGGCCCAATCACACCTCAATGATTTGACAGCCATTCCTGGGCCTGATTCCAGACATCAGCCACCAATGGACAGAACCAGTAGAATGATCCAAAGATTCTGTTTCTTCGTGGCAGAGTCTGCACAGCACCGACTGTTCATTTCCCCAAATGCTGAGCAAAGCATTAAAGCTCAATGCGAGCTTAGAGAACACACCCAAGGGAGTGATGTTCTATTTCTGGAGGTAATGGAAGCCAGTGTGAGTACCAGTCACTTGGTGCTGACGTGGCACTATAATAACGTGATGTCACACAAAGACCTGGGTTTACCTGCGCTTGTGTTTCTGCAGGTCTGAGTCGATGATGTCAGCCAGAGGTAGGTTAAAGAGACTGAATGCCGCCTGTATAAGGACCCTGAATGGAGAAAAGGTTTTGATACAACTGAATTAGACTCCTGAGAATACAAAACAATTAACCTTAAATAATCATATAACTGATATATGTGAAGGTTCAGACATGAACAGCATAGCGTCTTACATGGTAGCCGTGAGGAAGAATGCCAGGATGTAGTAATGATATGGACCCAGCAGCAGCATGGCAGCAGCCATGCCAGCCTCCACGTAGAAGGTGAGCAGGATGATCTTGTAATATCCTAGTTTGTGAAGCAGCCTGTGACTGCTCAGCACCAGCAACTGAGGATACACCACAGAGAGGTGGAAATAAGGTACAGTAAGGTAAGTAACAATACGCAAATGAATCAGTGAATTTTATGGTCTTTGTACCGTCTCGTACCAACGAGGCCAATCTCAAATGCATTGCAGTTGGCCGACCATGCCCAAATACACATCCACCTGATTTATCATCAGAAAATAATAACCTTTAAATTATTAAAATGTTGGTCTTATAGAGAGTAACTTCCAGGTAAATATAATTGGTATACATACTATTTGCCCATATTGTTCTAAATTTCCTATGAACGTATGGGTATGTGATGCACTGCACACTTAGTAGAATAAAGATATTTAAATATTCTATATTCCATGATGATCATATTCATTTAACTCTATGAAAACACTGAGGCGCTTTTCTACAGAAGCACTTCGAAAGAATGGGTACAAGGTCTAATGTAGGGGTATTCAGCTCTTACCCTATGAGGTCTGGAGCCGGCTCGTTTTTTGTTCTACCTCATCATCAATTGTACCCACCTGATTTCCCAGGTCTAAACACTGCCTGCTTGACCTCGAGGTCCACAGTTGAGTTTGAGGGCTTTAATGTGTGGACTGGCAGGTCACTCCATGCATTGGAGGTGAGTGAGGTTAAAGACCCCCCCCCCACCACAAACATTATAAATTGTTACCTGAGGACAAATGAAGCCAGCTCCGTACATGAAGCTCTTGGCAAGAGATGGCAACACATCGGGGGGTATCAGATGCTCAACAAAGATCATCGTGAAGTTATTACAGAATGCCACCATGAATACCTGGAAGAAGTGAAGTGGATAGGAGGGAACAACAAATTACAGTCAGATGTGGTGCACACTCATATAAAGACATATCATCGTCAACAGAACCAACAATGTTCTGTTGCCCCACTGAGTGTTTCTTTATTTTTTCTGACCTGGAAGAAGTTCATGACCACAAAGAGTTGGAAGTCCTTATTCGTCAGGATCTGCAAGGTCATAGAAGTCACAGAGGAGAAAGAAAGAGCTGACTGCCCAGAACCTTGGTCATTTGTCTCTGGCGACCCAGGTGCGGACTCTTTGGTATCAAAGCGACTCTCACTGTGTAGGCCCGTGTAGATCATGCAGCCACAAGCCAGAACTGCCACCAGGACTGCGAAGCCCTGAAAAGCTTGGAAGTCATCCATGTTCTGAGATAGGAGGCCGCAGAACAGAACACTGGAAGAGCCTATTAGAGATGCCACCTGAGATGCAGGGAGAAGAGAGGAGAGCAAACAAATGTGAGAACACTTTCATGACTAAACATACGTTATATAGCTAAAATGAAATGTGCAAAGGAAACACTTGCTAAAGCGCCTCCCTTACCCACCTGGTTGTACTTGCCAAAGCGCCTCCCTTACCCACCTGGTTGTACTTGCCAAAGCGCCTCCCTTACCCACCTGGTTGTACTTGATGAGTCTCAGCCTGCTCTGGTGGTGGCCAGAGATCTCTGCAAAGAGGGCGCACTGCGCCAGCAGCACAAACGTCAGCATCCCATCAAACGCACACAGCGCCACCACTAGGTGGACTCCAGTCATCCAGTCGCCAGGGGCGTACTCTCGCCACGGGAACCAGGCAAGGAGAAAGGCAAGTGCATAGAAAGGTGCACCATACAAGACGGAGAGACGACGTTGAGAGCAGCAGCGCACACGGGAGTTATCCTGCATGTAGCCAAAAAGAGGGTCATTCACCGCGTTCCACACCATGTACACCACCTGTCAAGATGAACATATGACACAGATTACATGTTACTGATCTGTCTGGATAGAAATGTGAGGTAAAGTCCATTTTATACAGGAGGTGGTTCATGCTTTGTTTACATTGGTTCAGCTTTAATAAGCATATCGTTGTGGACATTCCACTACTAAATCCTTAAGTATAGACATGTCAAACCAGTTATTCACGTTTCTAAGACAGTGTACAATATATTTCCATGCAAGTGGATCACTGTGAGACTTCAGTGCGGCCTTCAGTATTATCCATGATAACATATTGGTCACTTAAGTGTTATGGATTTACATCAACTGCTGAATGATAAATTGAAAGTTACATATCTTATAGAAAACAAAGATTATTCTTTAATGGAAGCCTCTTCAGTGCAAACCCAGAAAACTGTCGAGTACCACAGGGCCTTTTGGGATCTTCATTGTTCGGTTTTACCAAAGACCTTCCACAAACCATGAATAGAACCTGTGTCGATGTCCACTGACTAGAATAACAGTGTACACATTAAGCTATGAAAGTAAATAAATAATAATGATTGCGTTATTGAAAGAGATAGGATTATTCATATTTCTGTTACGAATATGAATTGTGTTGTGTCATCTTTTCATTTTGTGCGGACACCCAGCCACTATAGCCGCTGTCTAGGTAAATTGGGAACCTATACTAAACGTGCTTGGGCACATGGAAGTTAATAACAAGGATACTAGAATGCGCTACTCACCTGGGATTGATGGAAAGCTCCCTCTGATATCTTGTACTTGTTAAGGAACAGCTTAACATAGTAAAAACTGAATATGCTGTTCATCATGCCTGCTCCTAAGGTGGTCATGGAATAAGCCATGGCGGCGGGGTGCGCCCCCAGACTCGCCAACAGCTTCATGATGTTCAGGCCACCAAGGGAGCGAACACCTGCGTCCGGTTTCTCCACAGCCATCTCGGATGGTGGTTTAAAATGTTACGTTTACTCACTTTCTCAAACAGTAGCTTTCCTTTCATTACAATATTAGACAGAAAAAGCAGTAAGAAACCCTTATTGTTTATTTCTGTCCATTTGAATTTAAAAATACGTATAAACTTAATGATAATTAATCAAAGATGTGTTCACTTTCCGTGCAAAACATGCTTCCATTAAAACAAAAACACTTCAAAATGAGATAATCTTGCTTTCAATTGCAATAACTGCTGCTTCTGTCATTGCCTTTTCTGTAAATACGGAAATAGGTGGAACAACAACCACGAAACATAACAAGACATTGGTCAAATGTGTGTTTGGCCCCACCTACTTTCAGCAATTGGTCAAAAAACTGTCATGTAAATGTGGGCTCGCCTTTTTCTAAGTGACGCGAGTTGATTTTCTACCGCTGCACACAGATTGCCACGTTGCTGCAGTTGCATACGGGACTACGCCACCGGAGGATGTTCGCCACTCTCGGTCATTCCTGGAAGCTCATCACACAAAGGGTACCGGTGTTTTAGAATTGTATCTGCACACGTCTCCACGCGCGTCTTCTACTGAAGTAAATGTCTGTCAGGTGAAATGCTGACTGATATGTTAGTGGACGAAGAGTTTGAACTCAAGGATGAGGAGCCTTGGTATGACAAAAAGGACCTTGAGCATGGTGAGATACTTGTGTTGCGGGCGTTTCAGGGAGGAAAAGCTTGGTCGGTCGCGCCCTAAACAGCCGTGTCTTAGAACAGCTAGAACAACCTCTTGTAATAAAATTCCGGAATTCTACACTCTGGGTTGAAACGTATTATATCATCTTAGGCTATAGATTAGATTACCACTGATACTTTTAGCTGGTTCCAGACAACCTCTGTGTATAGCCTGAAGCTCACCGTTATTGCTCACTGGCTAATTACATTTTCAGCAGCTGACTGCACTGATACCATAGACTTCAAATTATTTCCTTTTACAGACACTCACCCATTGCATTTTAAATCACACTTTTTGTTAGAATATACTAATTTAAATATTCACTGATTTTTGTCTCAAAATCACATCGTAGAATAACACTCTTGTGACACTCCACACATAGTCATGGGTCTGTTATGTTGCGAATTCCTGAGAGCCTTGAATCGCCAGGATATCCTGGGGTGTGTGTGTGTGGGGGGGGGGGTTCCTTTCCATGTTTTGACTAATGTGTCTCATACATGTCTTATTGTGTCTCTGTGTGTACTATCTTTGTGTTGACTACAGTTTGTGCTGTGTGTGTTTTGGGTTTCTGTGTTTTCAGTAATGTAGGACATTTCCATTACTCATCAATGTTCCTTCAATTTGGTTGTGGCACTAAGCAAATGTCTGGTCTTGTGAACATGAGAATTCTGTGCTTGTTTACAGTGAACACTGATGTTGTACCCACTTTTAAGTTAAAGTTTTAGACCGCAACCAATCGACACTTGTGGCTAATTGAGCATTATCTAAGCAGAATGCCCCACCAACAAAGCCAGTGGAACAAATCCCACAAAATGTTTACATAGCTTTCTTATTATATGCTATATTATTATAATGTTGCCAATATGAGGTGTTCAAACCAGGCCTAGATTTCTTAAATATTTTCTCATGTTAAGACTCAACATAAATTAAGAAGATTGGCCAAAAAGTTGGACATTTCATTGTGTTGGGTTGTATGGTGAAAGAATACACTTCAATAAAAATGGTATTATCCTCACAGGGCATACAGAGAACAAGATAGTGCTGGCTACCCTCCATGGACCATTATTGAATATTCAAGCCTGTCTGAAAATGCAAAAATCCCCTTTTAATCTTGAATGAACCTTTTCCTGACTCGTGTCAAATAAATACATCTTGAAATGTTGGCGCGTTATAGGAAGCATTTCCTTACCTTTTGCTGAGCACAATTTAACCCACAGCTGAGATACTAACTCACCAACTAGTAAAGAATATCAACAAATGTCCTAAACACGGCTTTGATCTGAACTGAAAAGCACACCCACTCACGGATAGACCGCTTGTGGGCTACTGTCAGTGAGTTTATTCTGTGTTCTGGCTCTGCCTACAACCGGATCACGCAATTGATCACACTTCATCGTTGGTCCTCACCGGTATAGAAAACTGTGTTTACTGATCTATGTTTAGTGTGTACAGAAGTAATGGCTTTCGTTTGTGTGTGTGTATGTACAGATCTCCATTTGGCAGCTCAGCTGGGTAAGACTCTTCTGGACCGGAACCATGAATTAGAGCAGGGCCTGCAGCAGATGTACTCCACCAACCATGAGCAGCTGCAGGAGATTGAGGTAGCTAGCATAAATATTATCATACTAAGCCATTGAGAGCGAACACCGACCACCACATTGCCTACTTATGGTGCTGGCGATAAAGAGAACCTTCTGTTTATTTACAGTAGTAGTCAATAACATATTACAATATATGGCGGCAAGATGTGGAGTATTAATTAACTTTTTTTAAGGGATTTTTTTTGCACTTTATTAAAGATGCCGCCTGCGACTTTTGGTCACTAGCTATAGCGGAGCTGTCAAGCTAAAAAGCATAGGCCACAATTGTGTACTATGTCATGTATGTTTGTGCCTCATGTCATCAAAAGCAATTGCTTTCAAACTTAGAATTTCATTGCTAACTCGGGTATGATGGTGAATACACATTCATGTTTTTCTCCTTATGCTGTCTAGTGACCATTCATTTGGTAGGAACTCCTTTCTTGTTCACAAGGGTTGACTATAGGTGCCATGCAGAGTATCTGATTTGTACAGAGCATCAAATCAAATTTCCAAACAAATATGCATGAACATCGGATCTGTACAAAATCTTGTGAAGACCCTAGCTATGAGTGACCATGGTGGAACATGCAGTATGTGTTCAATAAACTTTTTCAGTTGAGCAGCCGCTGTTATCCACACTGACTTACTGGAGCGATTAGGGTTAAATACTTTGCACAAGACCACAACAGACTGTTTACCTTGTCAGGGATTTTAACCAGTGACCTTTCATTTACTGGACCAACGCTTCCTACCAGTAGACAATCTGTCACTCCACAACACCCAGTGTAAGACCTGTCTCTCCATTCAGCCCCAGGGTGCCAAACTAGAACTGACTGTCCCAACTGTGTCATTGTGTTTGAAGTAGTAGAGAGACCATCTAATTGACGGCAGCTCAACGAAGATAAGGACATTAGATTCTTTAAGTGCTTATTATGAGGCCAGTGGCTTCGGTGCTTATTAAGCTCTGTTATAATCCTATATCTGACCATGAGTGACCATATACAGGAATCCTTAGAAGTGCTGTTAAAAATAGCTGATTGTATTCATATAAAATCTATACTGATTTTGCTAAGTGCTATTTGCCCCAGCTCAATGTGCATGTCTTTCAAATACCAATGAAGAAGTAGTCCCGCCACAAAGCCAGGGTTTTGCCAGTCCATATTTGGACGTGCGGTAGTGCACTCTCTGTGGCAGCGCTGGTTTGTTGGTAACTGATATTGTTCTGAGCATGGGAACACAGTGACAACTCCTATACCACAGCTGTCATTCTGCAACCACAATTAAATACTGGACAGTATTAATTTGGTATCGCCAGAGTTTCAAGTCCTGGTCTGATCATGTGATATTGTAGGGACCTAACCTGTGTCCAACTAAGGCCCCAAAGAGCTGTTCTTTTCTACCCATGTTATTCCTATGACCCTGAAATTACCTCCCATCTCCCCCAGTACCTGACTAAACAGGTGGATCTGCTAAGGCAGATGAACGAGCAGCATGCTAAGGTCTATGAGCAGCTGGATGTGGCAGCCAGGGACCTGGAGCAGGGCAACCACAGGCTGATGCTGGACAACCGGGTCGCGAAACAGAAGATCAAAAGGTGAGACTCTGGACTTTATTTCTGTCTGAACATATTAAGTGCAAAAACGTTCCCAGCGTGAATCATCTGGTCTTAAGTCGAATAGGTTTTTGCAAAATGAATTATCTACCGAAAGTCTATTATTTTGAAACCACAAGAATGACTGTCCTTTTCCAGCCTGACTGAGACAATTGAAAGTCTTCAGACCCACATGGAGGACTTGCAGACACGGGTAGAGGAGCTGAGGACCGCTCAGTCAGACCGCAGCAAAAGGGAGCTGGCAGAACAGAGACGCAGTCTCGGAGCACAGAGTGTGTCCTGCCTCAAGGAGCTCTATGACCTGCAGAACGACAAGTGAGTGTGCATGTGTGGGCATGTTTATGTCCTGCAGCTGTGTAGTTGAATCTGGAGCCAGCACACTTTGAATCCTAATTTATTCAACTCAAGTCAATGGTAATAATCAAGTTAGCCCTCATCAGTTTATTTAAAATGATCAAATGTAAGTTCAGACATGCCTGAGAAGAGATTAGATTAGACCTAGTTCAGAAACTAAATGTGCTGGCTCTGCTCTGCTGTGGGACTGTTCATTTTCACCTTGATGTGTCACAATGATTTCACTCAGAAAAGTAACTAAGGAATTGTGTATGCTCATGGAGGAAATTGCATGGTACAGTAAAAAGGACCAACGCTAAAGGTACCTTGACGGTTGGTTTTACCAGGCAGTTTTTATCATTTTATGCGTGAACCATCACTGTCAGGGGCAGGCTATAAACCGGTGTACTGATATTTTTGGAAAACAATCAGCATCACAACTTAGTAATTTAAAGCAATAGAATGCATTAGGAGGTTGTGCTGTTTTTCGTTTATGTCCCAGTATACTAAGCTGCCGTGGCTACAACTGGCTTACTTCTAGACTGGTTCCTAGTAGTAGGCACCCCGTGCCAATATACTATAGAATTATTACAAAATAACTGTCCCACTCACATTTTTTGTTCCCGAAAGGAGCTGGCTAGTATCGACCAAAGACTTCCATTGCCCTAAACAAACTGTACTCAGAGACACGTGGGATTTTTGCCTAACTTCAGTAATTGAAGAAATTATACAAAATCCTGTATATCCATTTAAAACTATAATTTTGAGTAACTTTTTACCACATTTGTCTACCCCACGTTAAAATGTGTAGAACTGCTAGATATTAGCCAAATAAAAAAATAAAAAAATGTGTGACCAGAATGAGGTGATTTGCAGAAAACTAATTGCTGAAAACCTTTAAACTGCTGAAATGCCTTTACAGCCCATGGCATTAATATTTGGAATTACAGGAAAATAACTCCAAAATATTTTAATCTCTGGTGAAAACAATGTTGTTTGAGTATTTGCTTTCAGTTCATATAAAGTAATGTAGACAGTTAGCTACAGAGATGTTCTTATAGTCCAGTAACCTGCTTAGCTTGACCCTTGACCCTGCCCTGGGGTATTATCATGTGTGTGCTGACTTTGCAGGTCACACAGACACACACATCCCCATCTGGTTCAAGGCTTTTCGAATATAATCCCCGGCAGATCCTTTACGGGGTTAAGTCCAGCCTGCGTGCACCTAGTGTCTTAGCAAGCAAGTGTTGGGCCAACCCTTTATTCTACCAGGCAGTCAGTGTCATCACAAATCTCCTAGGAGAAATCACACAAACAAAAGATGAATGATAAAGCACACAGTAAAAAATAGAATCCTTTAACCACCTTGTCCATTCTGCTGACCCTTACATGTTCTACCTGTCTCAGGTACATGGCCTATGAGAGCCTGTGTGTGGAGCGTTCCTGGGCAGCAAGGGTGAACTCCCCTCAGGAACCAAACCCAGAGGAGGAGAACTCTGCCCTCCAGAGCTCAATCAGGACCCTGAAGGCCGCGCTAGCCTCTGAACGAGGGAAGCGGGAGGCGGCAGAGCAGGAGACTGAGCTGACAGTCAGGGAGAACAGCGCCCTGGAGCAGCGGCTGGCTCTCCTGGAGGGCTGCCGGGCCAGGCAGAGAGAGCTGGAGGCCGAGGTGGAGGAGCTCCGGCAGCTGTGGCGTGCCGACTACGCCAAAAGGTACCATCGTGACACCGTATTCCTGTTTGTACTTTGAACGCGTTGTACCATATTTGTACGTCCGTTGCCAATAATAAAGACCTTGCTCTGCTACTCCACCAGTGTCCGGAGACCTGACCAACTACTGCTGCCCGACGCACTCTATTTCTCCTCAGAGGGGAAACCTAGCCTGGGTCAAAGTGAAGAGCTGGGGAGGTGCAACCTGCAGAGGCGCAGCAGTGAAAGCGCTCTGAGCGGGACGCAAGCAGAGGAGATCCGTCAGGGGCACGAGCGCACATGTATCAGGCGAGCAGAGGCCGTGAAGCAGAGAGGAATTTCCCTGCTCAATGAGGTGGACGCCCAGTACAGCTCGCTACAGGTATATCAGTGAATTGAAATACATTTCATGTTAACAGTTCATTGTTATTGCTTAGCGAACACAATGTGCCCTTCGACTGAGAGCGGCTGAATCCAATTTAATTGTTACAACTGAATGCCTGCAGGTCAAATACGAGGAGCTTCTTGTGCGCTGCCAGCTGGGGGCAGACGGACTCAGTCACAAGGCTGTGCAGACGGCCCACGGCCTCAACGGGACAGTCGGCCATCCCCGACGACGGCTCTCCAGCTCTGCCACCCCCACCCTGCTCCCTGCTGTCCCTGAGGACAATGGGCCACAGCCAGAGTACAAAGCCCTCTTCCAGGAGATCTTCACCTGCATCCAGAAGACCAAAGAGGACCTGAGTGAGAACAAGCGGCAAAGTCATGGACAGTGATGACACTTGGTTCTTTCTGCCCCTTTTCAATGGGGTTTTTGACTCAGTTTCTGACTTTGTTTTGCCGTGATATTGAGTTTGACGATGGTGAGCTTAAGACTATTGCTACAGGAGTGGGCCACAATGAGCCACGTGTCCGTGCGTCTGTGTGTGATGGAGAGGTATGGCATGCCCAGTAACACCAGTGCCTCTAACACATGTAGCCTTGTTGTCTCCTGTCAACACAATCACCTCTAAGCTCCAGTTGTCAATAACCTCTTCTAATATCATGTGTCCATCTTTTTGACTACTTTGGCTCCAAAACATTGAAGTTATGTAGTGATAATGGGATGTTAAATGGGTAGAATCCTGTGAATATCAACATTTCGCATTTGACTGCTATAATGCCTCATTTAGCTTGATTAGATATCACCACCTCTTCTGTTGAAGTCAATAATGTTGACAACCTGCTTTTTTTTTATAATTCTTTTTTCTACTCATTTCAAGCAATTGTAGCAATTCAAATCAAATGTGTATTTTCCATAAGTTGGGTCTTGCTGCTTAGTAAGTAAATGCACAGTGTAGGCCTTCACTGCAACAGGCAGATGGGCTCGAAACGTGTTTGTTTGTAACCACATACACGACCCCCATACAGTACAGATATTGAACTTGGGTAGACTAGAAGTGTTATTTGTGGGTCCAATTAGGTCTGAGGCAATACTTCTGTTTGTTTATTCTGGGAGGGAAGCCATACATTTTATGAATACTGTGTATATTGTTAGATTGTCTAAAAATGTAATTAACTCTACAATCTCATGCAAACTATGTGGACTGAATGGAATGTTTAGCAGACTTAACAGACTCAATAGGTAACTATACAGTGGATGGTTATGGAGGTTCGGCCTATAACAGAGGTGTGCAGCTTAGTAGTCACTGAAGAAACCTGTAACTACAGAAAATAAAGGCAACCCCAACATTGCATGTTAATGGGGCATTGGGCCACCACAAGACGCCAGAGTGTTGGCTAAGATTGTACTTTTGTTTGGAACTGTTAGGACGAGACACTATTATATGTTCCATAATTGGGTGTTTTGTTGGTGGTGATGGAAAACACTGTCAGGCACCACTCCAGAATTTCCCGTATGAGTTCAGTTGGTTCATGGTTTGGTGATGGGGATCGCCCTTGCATATTTTCAAACAGTGGCAAGTTGACTAGCCTTCGTCACTGAAGCTCTTGTTAAACATGCCTCAACAATCACGACTCTTGCTGCTTACGTAATAGGTAACTGGGTCAGCCCAGAATTTCTACACATGACACTAAGTATGATGGGAAAATAATTCCACAGAGTGTGGAAGAACCTGCTTACAAAAGATTTTGTATACCTCATTCCCGTAAGTAATTACCTGTATTTGCCTAGGATGTCAGAACCATCAGTACTGGCACTAGAGAAGACCCAGTTTGCGCTTTCTTTTTATTGTCCTTTGATGTGTTCCTATAGCTATCATTGCCAACAGGAAACATCACAGCTTTGCACTTTTTGACTAACAGACATCCTGTTTCATTTTTATTTATTTTTTGACAATTATTTAGAGATTATATGGTATTTATTTTCCTATGCTATTAATGTCTTTTGCCACTGTATTCCAAGTCTATAATGTGATTGATGCTTTAGCTAATGTTAATTCACTGTGGCTTCATGTGTTTGACTGAAACTAAGGTTCAAAGTATGTTAAGGTGCTATTTAATTGAATACGTATGAAATGTAAGAATATAAGCGGAAGTGTTAACACGACTGAGAGGTTGTGAAAAGAATAGATTAAATGATTATGGATGTAGTGTTGGAGTTTAAGGTTGCGGCAATATATTGTCTATCTCCCAGTAAACTGTGCTTAATCTCATTGGTAGATTGGTTATTCTCTACTCAGCAATATCCTGCTTTAGACTACAAGAAATTATGCAGTAGTACATCATTAAATGGGTCAAACGGACTTCACTGAGCTACTTCAGCTAACCAAGAACAAGGTCACATACACTGTTTTCACCAAAGTCCAATGATTCTCAGTGTATGTGTTTTGGTGGGTGGGTCTACAGTTAATTTTGTATAAACAAAAGGCATGTCAGTACAGTAACAGCCTTGATTTCTAGATGTTTAGGGATTCCCAGGGCAGATCGAGGAATATAAATAAACTGAATTGTGTCGATGAGATGCAGACTACAGCCTTCCAGGATTGTTTGTGTGTATTAAATATATTGTATGTTCTGAATTAGATAACTATTACCTAAATGGTGTTGTGAAATCAGATGAGAATAACTTGCTATAATTTTATTTACAAGCTTATTCAGAACAGTGGAGGCTGTTTTCTGATTTTTTTTGCTCTGTGTTGTACCATACCTGTTATATAGGCCTAGATTCACATTAGCTCCATCCATTACTTTTTATTTCATTACATCACAGCAGTTTTGGGCTCAAAATGCACTTGTCTGTTAACAGCTATGACCTTTAGGTGGTTGTTACTCTCTCTAATCAGGGCCGATTATGACATTACTCATCCTGGACCTAGACTCAAACTTCACAATATATTTTTTAAAACCAGATCAGAACCTGAAATAATAGTTTGCTGCATTTATTAATAGTATTTATTAATGATGATATACTTGAGTAGTGTTCTATATAGAAATATTTGTAATGTACAGTACAGTTGAAGTTGGAATTTTACATAAATTTAGGTTGAAGTCATTAAAACTCATTTTTCAACCACTCCACAGATTTCATGTTAACAAACTATAGCTTTGGCAAGTCGGTTAGGACATCTACTTCGTGCATGACATAAGTAATTATTCCATCAATTTTTCACAGACAAATTATTTAACTTATAATTCACTATATCACAATTCCAGTGGGTCAGATTACATACAGACTGTGCCGTTAAACAGCTTGGAAAATTTCAGAAAATTATGTCATGACTTTAGAAGTTCTGATAATCTAATTGACATAATTTCAGTCAATTGGGGGTGTACTTTAAGGCCAACCTTCAAACTCTGTGGTAAATCGCATACACACTACCTACTACAAGTACGTACTTCGCGGATGATTATCGTTTAGTATAAATCTAATATTTGCTTTAGACGTAGGCCTATTGTATTTAACCCAGAGCAGTACACATTTTTTGTGGGGTTCGCGGCCACCAGCCTTTACCTCAGTCGTTATCGGTGCATTCGAAGTAATGGTAAGAATAAATGAATAATGAAGACCATTGAAAAGGCTAGCGCAGCGTTGTGCACAGTAGGCTATGGAAGCGTGAAATTTATGGAAGCGAAGTATTTTGATGACATCTGAAAGCGATTCACGAGAAAATACCACAGAGCTTTCTTTCCAAAATCCTTCTATCCAACTATGGTAGTTATATATGACTATTGTCACCAAGGTAATTGCGGCTAGTCTCGTTTTTGGCAACCAAAAGTATTTTTCGTTTCGTTTTTGTTTTTTCTATTTCTATTTAGTCAGTTATTGTCTCATCAACTGCCACTGAAAAATAGGTACTTAACAAATATTTTCGTCACTATTTTTGTTGACGAAATTAACACTGTCATACACACATTCTAAGTCTACTCTAAGACATATCATAAGACCAGCAGGAGTAGAGGAAGTTGAGGCGAGGGTGTAATTGGTCTTGGAAGGGGCAATGGGAGACGGGGGAGCAATGCTGGGTAGCTGGCAGACCTAGGGTGTGGAGGAAGACAAGTTGTATGTGCCATGAAGCATACTATATTTCTACAACCTACATAAACCAACGTGCTGTATTTCTACCTTCTGTGGTATGATTGCATGACTACAATAATACAACTTATGTTGTCAGGACACCACAGACACAGGGCCAGGTTATCCAACGCCGATGTTGATTCTTTGCCAGTCAATGTTCACCTGCATGTCCTGTGTGTGTGTCTTTGTCCTTTTACCCTGAATTATTGTGCTCACCTGGCCTGTGATGGTTTGTCCTTTGTCCTGTGAGGATGGAATAGTTGCTTAGCCTCTTCTGCTGTAACTGTAGCACATTGTTCAGTCCTTGCCTGTCCTTGTCACAGTGCAGATCTCTTCAGCACTTCAAGGTCTTTTCTTATATATATTGTTCAGCATTAATGGTGCCTTCACAGATGTACAAGTCACTCATGCCATGTGCACTATGCAGCCCCATACCATCACAGATGCTGTTTTTTTAACTGTGCACTGATAAGAAGCTGGGTGGTCCCTCTCTTTTGCCCGGAGGACTTGGTGTCCATGATTCCCAAAAATAATTTAAAATTTTGATTTGGCAGACCAAAGGACAGTTTTCCACTTCACCTCAGTCCATCTGAAATTACCTTGGGCCCAGAGAAAGCGGCAGCAGTTCTGGATCTTGTTTATGTATGGTTTCTTCTTTGCATGGTAGAGTTTTGACTTGCATTTGTGAATGCAGCAATACTGTGGTTTTCGGAAGTGTTCCTGAGCCGATGCAGTGATGTCCACTACAGAATCGTGTCTGTTTTTAACACAGTGTCGCCTGAGGGCCCAAAAATCACGGCCATCCAATTTTGGTTTTCGGCCTTGTCCCTTACGTACAGAGATTTCTCCAGATTCACTGAATCTTTTAATGATATTATGTACCATAGATGATATCCGCAAACTCTTCGCAATTTTATGTTGAAAATCATTATTCTTAAATTGTTAAAATTAATTGTATTTTGACTGCCTGTGCAGTCATTCACAGAGTGGTGAACCCCTCCCCATCTTCACTTCTGAAAGACTCATCCTCTTTGGGCTGCTCTTTTTATACCCAATCATGTTACTGACCTGTTGCCATTTAACCGAATTAGTTGTATGTTCCACCAGGTTTTTTTTAGCATTACACAACTTTTCTGTCTTTTTTTCTCCTGTCCCAGCTTTTTTGAGATGTGTTGCTTGCGGCAAAGTGGGCATATATTTTTCATGAAAAGTTAACATTTCTCAGTTTAAACATTTAATATCTTATCTTAGTACTATTTTCTATTGAATATAGGGTTTAAATGATTTGCACATCATTGCATTCTGATTTTCTTTACATTTTACACAGCACCCCAACTTTTTTGGAAACAGGGTTGTATAATAAAACTTTGCCAATGGGGATATGACATTTTTGATGCTCAATATCTCTGAACCACATTGAACGCAGATGGAACCTTATAATTCTAAGCTCACATTAATGGTTTGCAACTGCACATGCGGACAAAGATTGTTCTTTTAGGAGAAATGTCCTCTGGTCTGATGAAACAAAAATTTAACTGTTTGGCCATAATGACCATCATTATGTTTGGAGGAAAAAAAGGGGGATGCTTGCAAGCCGAAGAACACCATCCCAAACGTGAAGCCCGGGGGTGGCAGCATCATGTTGTCAGGGTGCTTTGCTGCAGGAGGGACTGGTGTACTTTACAAAATAGATGGAATCATGAGGAAGGAAACTTGTGGATATATTAAAGCAACATCTCATGACATCAGTCAGGAAGTTAAAGCTTGGTCGCAAAGGGGTCTTGCAAATGGACAATGACCCCAAGCATACTTCCAAAGTTGTGGCAAAAGTTGTGGCAAAATGTCTGAAGTACAACAAAGTCAAGGTATTGGAGTGGCCATCATGAAGCTTGTGGAAGGCTACCCAAAAGGTTTGACCCAAGTTAAACAATTTAAAGGCAGTGCTACCAAATACTAATTGAGAATATGTGAACTTCTGACCCACTGGGAATGTGATGAAAGAAATAAAAGTTGAAGTCAATCATTCTCTCTACTACTATTCTGACATTTCACATTCTTAAAATAAAGTGGTGATCCTAACAGACCGAAGACAGGGAATTTTTACTAGGATTAAATGTCAGGAATTGTGAACAACTGAGTTTAAATGTATTTGGCTAAGATGTATGTAAACTACGGACTTCAACTGTGTAAGCATTTCACATTCACATTTCTTCTCTGAACTCTTACATTACATCAAGTATTATAAAAACTAGTAAATGGTTCTGCTTCGAGGATTAAGTCTCAACCAGATACTCACCAGGAATTCCGAAAGAGCGCCTCTGTCCCCAAATGTACTTGGTGATCCCCACTCCGGCCCATAATAGGGCTTTGTCTTCCAGTCCGCTAATCGCTTTTACATAACTTTTCCTGCCCTACACCCAACAATCCCCAAATCTACTAACCCTCCACAAAATGGGATTAAATGCTAAGCTTGGCCATAAACAGAACATCTTACAAAGGCTCTGGACACTGCACTTTGTACCCTGAACATTGAAAACTTACTGTTTGCTTTCAGCCTGCCTGCAGTTGAGACCAACTTTGTTTGGGAGACCATGTGCAATGATTTTCTGATAAAAGATTGCACTTCCTGCAACACAAACAAAGAGGATGACGATGGTGCTCATAAATCAAACCTCTGCTTACTGGATTCCAGCATTGAGCGAAAACTCCACTGAAATATTTGGTTAACTGGACAGAGTCGTGTGGTCAAAAGGTTTTGCACACCCTCATGCCACTCTGTTTAAACTGGATGGATGGCTGTCCGGTTCAGTTTATTGCATAGCCTCCAAAATGAATTTTTCAGCTTTCTCTGAGCTATGCAATGAAAATATGCCGGGCGAACTCCCCAACTCCAAGTGAATATCTTCAAGATCTATAGCGCCTATAGAAAGTCTACTTCCCCTTGAACTTTTTCAAGTTTTATCATTGTCAGTGCTTCTGTTTCATGGATTTAATGTTTATCTACACACCATACTCAACACTTTGAGTGGATAATTATTGTGAAATTATATTAAAAATACAAAACTGAAGTATACTGTAAAACAGATTTATAAATATAAAATAAGCCTCCAACATCCTTGTTAGTCATCCAAAATCATCTCAGAATTAGCACCTTAAAATGTTAATTGGCCTCCACCTTTTAAATTTTCACAACTCACATTATTTCTGGACAATTCTTCAGTTTCTGTATGTAGCATCTTGTGGAAAGACACAGATTAGCGGAAAGATATAGAAAGGCCTTGAATATCCCTTGAAGCACAGTCAAGATAATAATTAACAAGTAACAGGTGTGGGACATCGACAAGACCCAGACCATCCTTCCAAAATGGATGTCAGAGAAAATAGGAGACTGATCAGAGATGCTACCAAGAGACCAATGGCAACATTGACAGAGTTAGAGGCTTTTCTGGCATTCCACAAATCTGGCCTGCATGGCAATGTGGTAAGATAGAAACCTTTACTCTAGAAAGTTCTGAAAAACCTGCTGCCCGCTTCAAGCTGAAACTGGTATGGGCACTTTATATATGCACTGTGTGTATAAGATCTACTATGGAAAATGTAAAGCGCATAGTGTAAATCATAATTTGTAGCGCTATCTGTGTGCAAAATGTGACAACCATGTACCATACTGCAAAGAAAGAAAAATTTTTAGAAAAATGAAATGAGGAAATGTATCAGCATCACTACATGGACTAAGCATTTGTATCGATTTGACTGAAGTAAGGGCGTTAACCCCCATCCCCCATCAAACCATAGGGCACTTACATTGACATGTGCTTATAAATAAGTTAGCAAACTTATTTATAAGCACGAGGGACACCTTAATTGGAAGGTTTGGAACTTCGACAGTGACGCACTGAATCAAATGTTCTAAGAGTCAAAATTAACTTGTGTCTACCATTTATACGTGTATTTGTGGCGAATATGAAAAAGGTTAGAGGCAGTTTCGCAAGCAAAGGCTAGCATTACCCAATTGGAAGTCTACAAGACTGTTTACTTCTAATCCGATAGACGTTAAGTCATTGTACAAACGCTAACAATCGTGCTTAAGCTAGAACACAATACCTACGAACTGCACACAACATAAATATTGTTTCCACAAGTTGCCTTGAGATCAGGTATATTCTGGCCCTAAGAGAAGGACCATTTTTTGGTACACTATATAAAGTTAATATGTAAAACTCTGGAAAAAACATTCCTTTGGGGATATGAGTTGAAGAAGCTCAAACTTGCTTACATTTAGGTATATAATTGTCATATCATATGATAAGAAAGGTATATCATATAACTAATGAAAAATAAATAGTCTAAAGACACAGTCTCCACAACTTCAAACCACATACATTGTCAAAGCAAACATAGTTAACCCACAGTCCATTGTATAATAGTATCACATTCAGTTAAATTAAAATACATCAATTGTATGATAAAATAGTTGTTGGCAGTAACTATATGACAAAATAGTACAAGAGTGCACTCTACTGGGCCAAAACGCTTAGAGCACTTGGCATTCCCAGACAGTCTATCATCCAAGTACTAACCAGGCCCTAGTCACTGACCCTTCTTTTAGCAATATCTTTGTATTCAGGCTGGTATATACTTAAAGGTTTCAGTATGCTTCGTTGTTTTGACCCAATAACAACAGTGAGTGTATGTATTATGACAACTTTTTGTGAACTGGATCATTTCGGTATTGTTTTCGGGTTGTTCGTGTGCTCAAGTTTTTTTTTACAGAGAGACGTCTCAAAGTCTTGTAGCTAAAGTCTGAGCTCTTTTATTGTGATTGGTAATCTTCATCAGTGACGACAATAATGTGAGTTTGTTCCGCTCGGTAAAGCCATATATGGGTAATGGGGTGTGGAATCCAATCAAGATTTTGCAGCTGCAATTAGAACCCTCCATAACAGTAACTCCTTAATTAAGCCGCAGTATTCTAAATTAATTGTAACTGTAAAACAGAAAGTAATTGATTCCGTAGGTATTCACCCCATTTGCTTAAACATAACATTATTGCAACCCAAATTAAAGTGACAGTCTAGACAATTTCACATAAATGATGTTGTTGGCACCGGTTGGCACTGTCCAAAGCGAAAACAAACTGTGTTTTTATTCTATTGTATTTTTATATTTTTCTTTTTCTTTGTAAAGCACATTGAATTGCTTCTATGTATGAATTGTGCTATATAAATAAATTTGCTTGCTTGCTAACTGAAGTTCCATTTAAATGGTACCACTTAAGGTCATTTGTATGTTTTGGTGCTCTTTAAGAAACAAACTCTGAGTAAAACATGCTTTTCCCAACACAGGAGATAT
>JACXGI010004890.1:27289-50680 GCA_016801175.1 Esox masquinongy
AAGATAACATACAATTATGCTAGAGGCTAAGTAGAACTAAGAAACATTGTACCTGCATTAGAGTAGGGGGTGACAGGATCCTTATCTCACTAGAATAGCTGGGAGCAAGAACAGACCGTTTGGTATTTGGTAGTAAATGGGCAGAATGCCAAATAAGGGAGAAGACGCTAGAGCTAGAAGTCGATTGGTTGGAATAACATCAGGGAAACCCGAAGACGGCAGCTGCCATGAGATATGTGTTAAACAACGTATATCTTACCCATATATGGTATGAACCGCTCCTTTACCCAGAAAAGCAGAAAAACGGGAAAATCTAGGGTAGGGGGCTTAGGCTATAAGAACTGTGTGTGCTGTGACTGTGTCAGACTCTGTTGGACTGAGTGCCACACTGTCTCCAGATATATCTGTATGGGGGAATAAAGAGAATTGCCGGCACTGCGATTTTGTCTCCTCTTAATCTCTTCTCATTAACCAACCCGGGGAAGTACTTTAGGTCGGTACTTCAACATAAGTATATCTAATATTTCATATCTCTATGGCTGAAGGCACTGGATAATTATTTTCTTGAACCGATCGTTACCACCCCATTGCAACTAGATTTCCTGACTAAGCCTTGCTTTCGTTTCAAAATGGAGCTTGTGTGACAAAAGTGTGTGACACGACCCCTGACACACTATAAGTTAATGGGTCAATCAGGTGTTGGAGCGATGAAAGAGATAAGAAGCCGTCCTTTCGGGGAGTTTAATTAAAACTTGCTTTCCAGTAGGCCTACATGGAGTATGTAGGAATCTTTGCTTGGTTCATTAAGTGTGCCCCCTCAAAAAAATAACGCTTATTATAATGGCTAAATGTGATAAAACATGGTCTTAAATTTGAAGTTTTATCTTTAACATCGGCATATTTTAAACCAGGATAGATCTGAGTTTACGGTTATGACGCCAGTATACAATGTTGTTTTTACTATTGCTTGAGCATTTTCTAGTAAGTTTATGGTTACTAGAAATAATAATAGGATGAAAAGTTTTTACATTTTTGGTTTGCTTTTAAAATGGCTAAAAGCTGAAAGTTGTCACCAAACGTTTTTAATCAACATTTTAGCTGAACTCACATCTACAATCTGTTCTAACAAGTCCTGTCGTGGTAGCGTGGCCGAGTGGTCTAAGGCGCTGGATTTAGGCTCCAGTCATTTCGATGGCGTGGGTTCGAATCCCACCGCTGCCAGATATGTTTTCCTTCATTTACGAAGCCTATATTTTAATTTAATCTCAAGTATATATAACTCAGTTGGTCTTGTCGTAAAATCAACTGGAACCTTTAATGGTGTAACCGTGTATTACGCCATTGTTTTGTGTGGATTATGCAATTGCCCCCTCATGTGGTGCTTTTCTCATTGTACCGGCATTTTGAAACACAAAGCATGTTCCTACTCATTCTCACAAAATGACGGTTGTATTTAGTAAGGATTTATTCAGTTTGTGTTCATCTTATGTCATGAAAGTGAAGAGCACTAGGAGTAATTTAATAATTGTTAGACCATAAACGTAAAAACTATTCTTAATTCAAAGTAATCATTGGTATTCACAGAAATGTTTTTCATTTTGTTAGAAAGGTTATGAAATGACTATGACTGGTTAAAACCTACAGACTAAGGACTCATCTCAAATTCTGCCAAACCTGCATAATTGTATTTCATAACAGTATTTCCCATGGTCAAATTAACTGACAAGCTGGTCTTAGGCATTTTACGAAAACATACTTCCTGTCATTGGGCATAGGATGAATATTGTAAATAGTTAAAACTATGCACCTTAACCAAAGAATATGAGAATAAATAAGTATTTATCATATCCTTTCGGTGCCCGCTCACTTATAATTCTACCAAATTAAAGCATGCCTGTGAAGGGTGTTGCCCTGGAAGTATTAGAGTTAGTTTTTTTTTTAAAGCAGCCTGCCCAAAACCAGTCTGTGGGTAAAATTGTCAATGGAAAATAGATCTACTGCTTAAATATTCCAGTATGAATTTGATTGAATTGAGCCATTAGGGCCAGTTTCACAGACACAGATTAAGTTTAGTCTAGGACTAAATATTTTGAGTTTTACTGTCCTAGACAAGGCTTAATCAGTGTCTGCAAAATCAGACCAAAATCAGTTAACGTAATCTGCAGAGTTAATGTTTCTCTGCAGATTTCATGTTTTATTGTTTGATAGCTCAAAATAAGCATTTTTATACATTTAGATGAATACATAATCCCTTTCAAAATAAAATACTTTTCAGTTAAGTGTTAATTTCTGATATCACAGAAAGGCATATCATGCAGCCTTGTAATTCTTTAAAACAGTCTGGTACGATCCACTTACAGACTTACACAGACTTGATCACATACCCAAAACTAGTAGTCAAAAGATGATTAAGTTATATACTAGGTGTAGGATTATTTTATAGTGTGCTGTAAATTATGGACAGGTGTAAGAACCTGTTTCTTCAGAGAATCAACCCAGAAAAGACACTACACCCTAAGGAAGGTAATATAATTTTCAAAAAAATCTTTCAACAGGTTGTACTTATTACATAGTATTGGGGTCTTCCATGAAAATCTGGAAATGCATTAAGCAGACCTTGGATCATTGCTACTTGACTTCAGGCAAACCATAGCTGTTCTGAAAGACAGCTAACGAATAAAAAGTCTTAGTGAATGTATTAGTTGTGTTATGATTAAGGCTAGGTCTTCCTGCATTTTTATTTTATTTATGTAGCTACGGTAGCTTTACAGTGTTACCAGCACCAGGAGCAGAGCAGGAGAACAGCTAGGCTGAACCCCACCACCATCAGGAGGACCAGGGGCAGGGGAGCAGTCCTAGGGGGGCTCAGGAGGGAGGGCCTGGAGAAGGAGGCTCGGGACTGTATGTACTGGTCCACTGAGTCCCCCAGACTGTAGCGTCTTGGGCAGAAGCCCAGGTCTCGACGGGCTTTCTCGATCTTGAAGGTGTGGCTCACTGCGATGTTCCTCACCTGGAAGAGGGCATTGAGAGAGGATTTAGAGGAATGCTACTCAGGTAAATGATTGTTTTCCACATTTAACATTATTATCTATAAAATATCGACACCCGGTATTTCAATCATTTTGGCGAAGAGCTGGTTGAAGAGCGGGTGTCCACATCTGTTCAAACCTACCCATCCTCCATAAATACCAAGTTAGGGTGCATTGAGATGATACAACCAAAGGACTACTGTCTGGGAGGCAGCGTTGAGGCTTTGGAACTTGAAGTTGGTCAGACTGCTTGGTAAAGCCTTTGACTAACCTCCATTTTCCCACAGCCTGCCAGGCCCTATCTGATGGATTTGTCTCTGGTCCCTATATCCACTTACTGCAGGGAAGATAGTGTGTCTGCATGGAAAATACCAGTATTGACAGAAGCTCTCAGACAACATCAGTGACTTGACAGCAGTGATTCAATACTGCATGTATATCTTTGTCTCTTTAGAGACAAAGAGCTTGTTTACATTACGAGAGAGAATAAAATAGAGTTAAATAGTTATCTTGGTTGGCAGAAACATTTCCATAGCGTTTTGATTCACACCGGCATATTCGAGATTTACAACGAAAGACCGTAGCTCTTAATCGTGGGAAAATCAAGCGATATGCGAGTGCACTGCGCAGAAACTTGATACAGTTCCGACTCAATCGTTTCACGCATGTAAACCTCCAGGGATAATCTATCAAAAATGTGGTGCATTCTACCTCAGAGGTGGCGTCTCAAGCTATCGATATATCTGAAAGTTTACACCCCAAAACATCTAGTGTCTCGAGTTGTCTTCGATATGTCTCGGAAAATGTAGCATGTTATTAACAAGCCCTTAAATTGTATGTTATGCCTCCCAGCACAATTTGTTTTAAGCCCGTCAACATGACCTTTCAACAGGGGTAGTGATGTTCTCCCATAATATTTCAGGTTAGAAAATAAACCTAAAGAAAAGGAACCAGTTGGAGTTGAGCCTGCACCAAAGACAGTGATAACGGCCTCTAGATGTATGAAAACTCTTTTCTTGCATGGAAATTGCCATTAAGGGCTTATGCCATTTAGAATTAGTCAACTGGGTGGAATTTTGAGATTTTGGCCTGTTCAGCTGGGCCATCATCACGATGAACAATGCTAATTCATCTCAGCAAGTGGAAATGTTTATCATCTGGAAATTTAGCCAGATATTATCTTTCTAATGAATCTTTATATTATATAGCTCTTTTCATATGTACAATTTGATTCCTGTAACCAATAATTGCAATTATAACAACATAATAAGAACGACAAAAATAAATACTTTTCTTGGCCTTGTCTGTGGTATAATCTAACCCTCTAACAACCCAGTTTATAATGATAAATATAAAGCAAAGTGAGAGAATTTTTGATTCAGAAATATCTGTTTTATATCTCATAGCATATCCTTCACCTCCAATGTTTTTGCAAGGCTTTTATTGGCAGTTGAATCAGCAGGAGACACATGAATTGGAGACCAGAAATATAGATTGTCCCCTGTTCAAGAATCCCTCAGATATACGAATGCACGTTTACTGCTTACCTCATTTCTGGTAAAGAGCAGAGGGATCTCCACTATAGGCTTCAGTGCCAGGTGTAAACATTCCATCAGAATGGCTATGAAATACAAACACAGACATAGAGATAAAAGACCACTATTTGCCAGATCAGAACTACGTGCAATAGTGTGTGTGTGTGTGTGTGTGTGTGTGTGTGTGTGTGCGTGTGTGTACGTATAGGTTCTATTAAACTTGTACACCAAAAATCCTGGCAAAGGATTGTTAAAACAAAATGTTAAAACAATAAATATTCCAACTTGGGACATTTCACCCGTTTGCTGTAGGAACAAGGTTATTCTATACTTACAGGTTAGGTTTAAGGAAAAACTTACAATGGGGATTAAGATTAGGTCTAGGGTTAACGGTTAGGGAAAATCACATTTTGACTGGGGAATCATTTTTTTGGTGGCACAAGGATAGCAATACAAAGGTATGTCCTACCTGCTGAGTAGACCAGTGAGACAGGCAGGTGGATCAACGGTCGGCTGTACCCCAGCTTTTCAAACTGGAGTGGAGGAGAAAGACAGATGATATAAAATGAAGACAACACCTACGTGTTAATCAACCAAAAAGCAGATAATTACGAACCAGCGGTGTTAACCATTCAAACAGGTTGACAGATTCCCCATCGTTGATGAAGTAGGCCTGTCCACTCTGTGGTAGAAAGCTTGATGTTACCATGGGACCTGAATTGTGTAAACAGTATGCTACTGTACATACAGTATATATTTATACATTGAGTTTAGTGTTTCATGCCATAGCAATTATTATTAAATTACTTTGCCTTGCATTACTATTTAAACACATAAAAACCGGACGCACAATGGTAGATCTTATGGCCATGGTTCTCCAATAAGAGCTTGTCAGTGGTAACGCTATCAATGGTATCCATGGAGATGGTGGATGCTGTATACTCACAGCCACACAGTTCCTCTTGGCTGTGAGGCTGTCAGCAGCCAGTACATGGGCCAACACCAGGTTATCTACATGGACCCAGTTCATCTTGGCTTGGGGGTTCCCAAAGCTGAAACTGAACAACCTGCACTCCACATTGACCTTGGGAGAGAGACAGAAAGAGACTCAGCCTGTTGTCAATTTTAGAATCAGAATGTAGCAATGAATAAGTGGACTATAAATGAGTGAGGCCAACCGCTGAAAGTACTAAATAAACATAATCTAACGCACAGAGTCTAGGGAAGACATTAATCTGACCTTAACAGTCGGCGCTAGATAGAAATCATTCAGGGTCAACTACATCTATTTTTCCAGACATTGTCTTTTTTTAGTGTAAACCCAGTGCATTATCTGTCATGATGTAGTCTTGTCACAAAAACAAACACTGAGGCCTAACAGTTGGACCTACAATCTAACAGGCCAACTCTAATGTCCTCGACACAGCTCAGCCCTTCTGTTCTTTGCACAGCCCAGCCAAGACTATGCCTTCAATCTTCCCCTGAAGAGAGGGGTGAAACTAGCATTACTGCAGAGTATTTGATTTTAGTATGATTTCTGCAGCCGAAGCAAACTCCACCGCAGTGCAGTCATTGTCCTGTGCTGTGTGGTCATGCATACACGGCTCTCACCACTAGGAAACACCTGAACAATGAAACTGAACACCCTAAGGGGAACCATTAATAATTCAACACCAGGTACGAATTCTGCCAGCCAAGGAACTAAACACTAAGAACACCCTGTCAGAGAGCCTATATACCTAACAGAAGGGCAATGTGAGTGGGCTGAAATGTTGTTGCGCACAGAAAGAAGCAGTGCTGCTGTCTCGGATGAACGGGCAACTTGGAATGTAGTTTAATATTAGATATTTTAACTGTCGTTCCATGCAGCAGATAAGTGGACACTCACCATAACCCTGTGCAGGTGTCGTCTCTCTTCTGGCCCGTAGATGCCAGAGGGTCGCAGGACACAGGTCCGCAAGAGGCCCCCACCTTCACAGAGAGAAAGGCATTGAATAATCAGCTACACCTGGAAACTCCGAAAGTGTGCTACTTTACAAATGAGTTACTCCAGTGAGTAATAATAATTTAGTTAGGAGAGGTAAATTCCATGTACCTGTACAACATGCATAAAGATCCATCAATTAAAAATAATCTTTATTCCTATATGTCTTCTATATCCCCTCTTGAAAAAAACGAATGGTATAGTAGGGTATATAATGACAGTGTCAAGCTCCTAGCTTAATTGAATATATAAGTGGTCATGGGGGGTTAGGGTTTCCCCAAGGAGGGGGTGCAGGCATCACAACTGATTAACCAAGACCTCAGTGGAATTACAGCGATGTAGTAAGATAAGCCCAACACCTTTCATGGAGATGAACTGTACATCACCTGTTCAGTAGGTTGTTGCTAATCAAAGTTCAAAAGTTTATTTATCAAATGCACCGAATAACAGTCATCCTGCACAATGAAATTGTGCAGTACATTGTGTGTGTGTGTGTGTGTGTGTGTGTGTGTGGTGTGTGCGCACATGCGTTTATGTAACAATGTCTCCAATGAGTCTCACTCTCTGTGTTACAGTATTTATGTGACGTGTGTCTGTACTCGATGTCCGTTACTACTGGTCAAATGAACTGTGCATCCCTCTGTTCGAATCTCTGTGCAAGTGTGTTGCCTGGCCAGAGTGGTGTCATTGACCACTTCTCCTCGGTCTCCCGTGGCACTGGGTTTTCCAGCTCTAACTTTTACTGGTGTCAGCAGGTCCAGTTGGATTGAGTTGCACACACATAGACAGCTTGTCTTCCCTGTCAACCATTACCTCAGTGGCCATACAGAGACTAACACACACACACACACACACATTGGAGGGCTATGGTACACACAGCATTCAGCCATACACACTGAAAACCAGAAGACACTGGGAATAAACGGTCCATTTCCATTTGAGCTAAACCAGACAAAGTCACAGTGTCTTTCCTACCTTGGATCGAGCATCCATTGGCTGTTAGAATCATCTGGTCAGCGATGGATTTGGTCCTGGAATAGTGGTCTATGTGCTGAGACAGGAGAAAGCATCATGTGTATTTATATCAACACTTTTAGAAATGATTTCCTAACATATTGCCTTCAGAGGTCCCATGTTGAGGAAAATATGTCCTACAGAAGGGATTGGAAAAGACTTGCTAGTAAATCCATGTAAGTAGCTTTATCAGGATTTGTTTGTCATGTACAACATGCCAGATTAACCCAGTAGTAACAAATTAACATAAAATAGTGAAATATGGAAATATATAATATGTTCTATATTCACAGTAAGTTCATGTCCTGCTTTGAAAAAGCAACTAAATTTTGAAAATGCATTTTATCGTTTCGCAAAATTACACCATTTTGAAAATCGACAACATTGTGCCAGTAAATGCTAGCATTTGATTGATAACAATAGTGAACAGGCTACAGCATAGCTGCTCCTCATAGTGACATCCTGTTCTTACCATGTCCAGTGGTACACAGGGCACAGAGTCCTCATCTCCATCCTCTATGGGTTTACCAGCAAATGATACATTAACTGTACTGGTATAGACCAGTCGGGAAATGCCCCTCTCCACACACACTGAAACCGGAAGAAAAAAAGCTGGGTTATAATCGGGCCAAGTCGTATCACTTCACCAAGACATGTCATTGAAAGCGCATTCGTTTTGAGGAGTCCAATTAAAAAACAGCCATATTCTCGACCCGAAAAGTGTTAGCATAAGTTATGCAAGATAACAACTCTTTATATCTCAAACAAGGTAATTCTATTACCACACTACATTTAACAGGCATTATATGGCTACTCATACTAACTGCACAGTTGCAATGCACCCCAATAGAAGTCATTGACCAGGTATTTTCCACCATTTCGTTATTGGGACCATGTTTGACGAATGATAGCACACAAGCGCCAACACTTCCCCGGACAAATGAGGTGAGAGGAGCTTGTTACCCTTAATGACATTCTTTGTCCCTCCAACATTGACTGACTCCACCTCCTCTTTCCTCAACTGTGAGACACAGAACATAGTGGTTACATGGATATCACTACATACCCACATAGTAGATGCGGAATGAGTCATTACACAATTGAAACAAGCAATATCTAATATGTTCACCTGTGTTATTGCACATGTGTAACTACTGATTTCAACACAAAAGGTTCTTTCAGTACGTTACATTTAAAGTCATTAAACATTTCAAAGCCAGTTTTCGTTAGTGTTATCATCCTGATTTAAATAGGCAAGGGCCTTGTTACTTACATAGAATATACTTGCTAAGTATATTCTATGTAACTAGAATGATCTGACATTTTGCTTTATTCAGCAAACCCTTTGAGTCAGTTATTAACACAGAAATACACTAACAGGATAGGGTGTCTTTTGTTACCATTGTTGTACCATGGTTGATCAAAGCCTATTTAAATTGTTAGATCAAGAAGGTTTAAACACGTATTACCTGTGGAGTTGTAGTTACATGTAACAGTGTAATTATAAAGCATTACTTACATAATAAAACAAGAGGATGTGTAATCAGAATCAGCATTAATCTATAAGTAAAACTGCATTCGATGTAGTAGGGCTGCTAGTAAAAACCAACATAAAGAGACAGGATACACAATCTACACAGAGTTGATATGCAATTCTATACAATGGGCTATAAGCAGAGTGTTTATAAAATACATTGATTTACAGTTTCAGCTTAGTATATCGAATTGCAGGGATATGAGCAGACTTTGGAGTGCAGTATAGAGCAGGTGTTGAGTTGACAGTTGCAGTTTGAAGGTGGCTTGATGTGGACTATCAGTATTAAATAGCCTCTGTGGGACAGATGTCCGGTTGCTGAGGGCCACAGCATGGGTATTCAACTCTTACCCTACGAGGTCCAGAGCCTGCAGGTTTTCTGTTCTACCTCATCATTAAATGCACCCACCTAGTGTCCCATGTCTGAATCAGTCCCTGATAAATGTGTTGAATTTAGAAAACAGTCTTGGATGTCCAGAGTTGAGTTTCAGGGCCATAGGGAATATTTTGGTCATGATTGACTTCTACTAAATGTTTTGGAACTGTGGTTGACTGGGGTGGGAAGGTTCTGCAATGATTTTGGTTTAATATATTTTTTAAGGGACAATCAAGTCCAAAATAATAAAAAAATGAGCACTTGAAATGTTAGAAGCCTTTTAAAACCTCCAAAAAAAACTACAAGTCCTGCGTTGCTAGAAAGTGCTCCTTCAACCGGGTTGTTAAAGATCCTATATCTATGATGAGATTGGATAAGTTTCACTAACAAAGGCTTCTCTCTATATGGTATGATATACAGCTCCAGAAAAAATTAAGAGACCACTGCACCTTTTTCTTTCCTTTCCAAAAAATTGGAAAAGGAAGGTTTTGAGTGAGGAACAGAAGGGTTAGAATTAAGAGACCACTGCAAATTGAACGCTTCTGTTCCTCACTCAAAACTATCCTTTTAAAATTTTGGGGAAAAGAAAGAAAAAGGTGCAGTGGTCTCTTAATTTTTTCCGGAAATGTATACTACTCTGGAATGCACCAGTTTTTAGTAACAGGGTTAGAGCCCATTGTATCCCTCTCAAAGAGCATTAATCAATAAATGATGCTCTGAAAACAAACATTCTAAAATGCTCACCTATGGAAAGATGTGGATGACATTTCTGGTGTCTGGTCCACCTCCTTTATTCTAGGAATAATGTTCCAGGAGACCAGCAACTGTGAGTGCTGCTATTTAATTCTGTTATTACATTCCCAGTCAGCAAAATGAATAAAGATAGGAGAACAGTGAAATGATACCCTCCGACTGTTTGTTCAGAAACTAACCTGTTCTGGGCCTGACATCCCATAGGAAGCAGTGTGGAATATACAGTCAACCCCCTCACAGACCGTGTAAAGGGAGTCATAGTCCCGGATGTCGCTCTGTAAGAGGATGAAATGAGTGTATGAAAGACTTTGAGCACTGTTTATTCTTCTAACCCTTAACGAATGTACTCTGATGTAATATAATAAGGTTAATACCATTATTATATTACATAATAATAATATCATGGTGAGTGGCTCAGGGTAGAAAGACTCTCCCTGTCTTTGTATTTATATTACACAGAGTGGAGTGTCAGTAATGTAAAGAAAAAAAGACATTTAACACAATTCACCCTGGCTGTTATGGAGCTCTTCACCTTCTTTTAATAGTGATCTATCTTGTTCAGCAAGATGACAGCGTGAACATACAGTACATGGTGTGGGCATATATGCATTTTCCAATGACAGGTAAGCACAATTAGGGTAAAGTGCCATGAAGGCTGCACCTGAAACCAGAATCAGAGGCCCTCCCCCTTCTGTTCCAGTTAACACCTGGCTCTCAGATAGATCACTTACCTGTTGCTTTATACCTGATCCTTGTATACCTAACTGTATTAGCCATCTATACCCAAGGGCACCCGATAAATCTTAAAATGGTTTTCAGGGATACAGTCATCTTCAGCCTAGATTCTGTTGCTCTTTTGAAACCGGATGATGGAACTCCACTCAGACGTTACTTTTACACCTGCTATGTTAGGTAAAGTGAGGGTATCTGAGGAAAAATATTACATTAAACTCGAATTTCACTGCATTCACATGTTAATATCCAGCCTCAATAATATCAGGGGAATCAGAGATTAGAAGAATAGTTCACCCTAATGCCAAAATGACGTATGGGTTTTCTCATCCTGTTAGCAGTCTATGGACAAAGTACAACATCAGGCACCAATCCCATGAAAGTTATTATTTTGAGCATCTTGTCCAAAACCTGTTAAATATCTCAAATGCATTTGGCACTGTGGCTCTACAAAGTAACCTACAGATCATTTGGACAAGATGTGTGGAAAACGATATGCACCACGACTGTTCGGAAACAGTACCGTGGTTACTAAAGCAAAACAAGGAATACCTTGTTACAAGATTGGGCACCTTGTACAGAAACCAATCAATTATTTTGTAATTTTTGGTAAATGATCCCATAACCTCTTCTGTCCATAATGTGTCAACAAAACATAAAGGACTGTATATACAGTATACAGTGATCAATGTATTTGCTACTTAAGGTCTGTTGAAACTAAGTGGAGGAATTTGAAGCCTATTATTAATGGGGCAATATTATGTATTTTTGCATTGTAATATGAGAAAATGTCCATAATATATCTGCAGTAAAAGTGGAATGATAGCATTGTTTCACAACGTACTTTATATTCAGCAGACATATTTTTGGTTGCATACAAAAACGCATTTTGTAAAGAAGAATTTGTATTGGTCAAAAGACACTGGACCAACTTCTATTGACAAATGGAAAAGCTGCAGCCTTCCTCTCCATCATCCATGTAACTAAGTATCAGTTGCTTCCTCAGGTCCACTGACAAACCATGGCAGACTGGTGCAAGCAAAATCCCTCTGTCAGTTTCTGATCATGTCAAAATATTACTGATTAGTGTAGGGAATCATTGTGGCAACTAAATCGCTACAAAATATCTTTCAAATATCAAACAAAATATCGCTTTTAAAGCATGTGTAAGTTGGCTGACCAAAAGTAAGTGTAACTTACTGAGGTTAGTTTTATATTGGACATTTAGTAAATATTTCCCTATTCCATTTCCATATATTGAGAATAAACATATAATATCCACCGAATGTCCACAAACTTTACCTCTCTGGATTGGGGAGAGATGGACTGAATGCAAACGGTTTTGGCTGCAATTCAGCAAGCTTCCAAAGAATAAAAAGCAACAAAACGCTTAAAAATCCATTGATGTTTATGTTTATAGTGTACTCCAACAACATCCACATAAAGAGAGTGTGTGTATATACCTGATAGAAGACCACAGACGTGCCATCCACAGCATCCCACGATGGTTTGTGAAGGTCCAACAGCATCACAGACACTCCCCGGCCGGCCAGCGCTCTGCCGAGTCTCAGCCCGAAATATCCCGCTCCCCCAGTCACCAGCACCCTGCCTGTCCCCGTCCCTGCCTGTCTCAAAGCCCGGTCAGTCACTTCTTCCAGCTGGGATGTTGCACACTCCGGGCTGCTGCACCAAGCGCCTACCACCCCGTTGGCCCTTTGCCGGGCGGCCGGGGGCGGGTTCGGTCCGGGGCCTGGTCGGCTGACCCAGGGCTGTAGGTTGTGGTGGTAGGGGTGGTGGTGTCCGTTGGCCTGTTGGCGGCACCCAGCCGTGCCAGAGGGGTGCAGCGGGATACAGGGGCAGGGCAGGTGCTCCACTTGGCACAGTGACCCCCCGTTGTCTTTCATAATGGGACCACACCGCTCCATTCACTCTCCTCTTCGTATGGATGGAACCCTGGCAGGGACAGGGGGATAGAATTGTCTCGTACCCCATCAGTTCTTCTCCATTCCACAAGCTACATGGACATCATTGTGGTACACCTAATAGCATGTTGTGCACGAACAGTTTCTTTGCAAAATAACGTACACGGCCAGGCAGTCGAACAGTAGAGTAAGAAATACTGTACGGATGGATTTGACACAATAATCAGTGGAGTAAACAAACTGATTAAAACAAGTGACTTCTATAGCTCTGTAAAATGAGTCATAGTGTAAGCATGTCATTGCGCTCAGTGCACACATCGTGGGTGCAGATATCTGTGCTATTTTGGGAAGTCTGGTAATTTTACTATTAATATCATATTTATCCCCAGCCAAAATCCAAACATATATACTTTATATAGCAGTGGTAGCCTACTATAAGCAAGAAAACACACCTAATGAATTAACCAAAAGATCCGTGGACCTGTTTGCAACACTACCTTGCCATTATACACAGTAAAATGATCTACATTTCTACTGTACCTTTTAACGTTCTGTTCTGTCACATATCCCTGCTTATGTCCATTCAGTACAAAGAATTAAAATACACTCCTCTTAATATTTAGAGACCCTGCTCTCCGGTTCCAGCAGTCTTTGATGACACTCTTCGCCTCTCACACACCTGTGGCTTCACCTGGGACGCGCTACCATAGGCTCTGGATAAAACGTGAACTGTCTGAATGTCCCTGGTAACTCCACCCAAAATGTGTCCTTGATTAGCAGTTCATGAATTATTAAGCAACTGAGGACTTTTTGATAGGGGCCAATGAGACAGTTTTGAATTTGTTCAAAATAAATATGTGTGGCATATTTGATCAAATACAAGTTTCATTATGCTTAGACTGTTGTTTTGTAGCCTAATGAATGTGATACATGTGTCATCCCAGAAACTGAGAAAACCATTATATTGGAATTTGAGATGGTCTATGCATATTCATGAGACTAGAGACAAGACCCCTCATTGAATAGTCAACAAAGTATTCAGATAATGAAAGGTATCCACCAGTAGTAGTAGAAATACTGTTCTGCTCGGTACTTGGGTGGACTTGGACCAGAAATCAGCCCATTTTCTTTACTAAGGACTTCGCAATGGCCCATTAATTTTCTCCAGGACCCCTCACTGGCCACATATATATTTCTAGAGAATTTTTGCTTAAAACTAATAAAACAAGTTGGACAGGCACAGTAAGCTAAACAAAGACTTTTCCCAAAAGCCAGATGGCCCCTGTCTGGACAACTGATCCCATAATATTATATCTGACTCAAGTATCAAAGCAGATATATTGTATAACAAGAAACCAGGCAAGCCTATTCTTAGAGTTGTACAATATTCCTTTTCATGCATAAGATTCTAATGAAATGTGGAATGATTCAGTTCTCAGTGAGTTGGTGTCTGATAAAATATTATTAATCACAGTATTTGACCTGAATTTATTAGCTGCACTAATCCACCAAGTAAAATTCTAAGTGTAAATGTACACAGAGAAGAGGGGACATTTTTATGTTCTTTACAATACAAAATAACACTGGGTGTTCTTATCTATAGTTAATTTATTTAATGAGCAAAGTTAAGCAACACACAATGTCCTCCCTGTGAAAAAGTGATTGCCCGTTTACACTCAGTAACTGGTTGGTTCATCTTCACCTGCAATGACCTCAACAAAACTCTTTTACTTGTTGATCAGTCTCTCACAAAGCTTTGAAATAATTGTCTCCCACTGTACAGAGCTCTGCAACATTCGCGGGTTATTGATCAGGAACTGCTCTTCATAGGTTGCAGCAGAAAATCTGAATTAGGGTTAGATCTGAACATTGACTAGGCCATTTAAAAATGGATACATTTTGAATGGCTTTTCAACCATTCTGAAGTAGATTGGTTTGTGTATTTTGGATTCTCTCATGAATATATTTCAGAACATACTTCACACCCAAATTAGGTGAAATACTTAATAGTATGAATTAGGTCTATTCAAAGTAATTTATCCACAGTGGTGTTAATATTGTAAGAACCTCTATTCATTTTATTCATTGAACATTTTCACATTTTACAGATTTGTTGAAGTCATGTTTGTTGTTGCAAAAATTAGGCTTCTTCTGGATTTTTCTTTTCCAAAAGGATTTGTCTGTCAAAAACAGGTTACGGTCAGTCAAGAACAAGTGAGAATATGCAAAATGAAACATATTAGCTCACCAATAGGTCTATGGAACCAGAAAATATTGTATGAATACAAAGTCATATCATGTTAAATTGACAGTGTGATTATTCTCTTAAATTACAATGATGATTGGTTACTAACCTGAAGGCATGTGCCTGTTTCCGGAAATGTTTTAATTTGTCAATTTCCTCAGACAGTCTCCTCAAGTCGTCTCCCTGGAAGGCCTGCACCATTGGTTTCTGTTGGAATGAGATCACAGGCACATGTGCACATAAACAAACACACACACATCCTTGTTTTTATTAGGTTTTGGGGCCCATGATTGGGACATCACTTCTTGGGTCCACCTTTTCTAGATGCTGTACGGTTCTTTAAAAAATCAGGCAAGATCAGGACCAGTTCAGAAACACATATCTCACTTGATATTCTCAAAATTAACAACTTTTGCGGAAGACCAGACTGGGATATCACCTGTGGGGCCCTTTCGGGTTGACATACCTTGTGAGGCCACGTACACACAGTACAGGTTTTACATACTGTGTGGGGCCTTTACTATTCAGTACATCTGGGGCTCTTTGCACACCGTGCTTCAGTGGAATAAAATACTCAATCATGTACTTCAGTCTTGTTTAAACATGAAAAAGCATTGATTTTGAGATGGTAGGCTATGACTCGCCTGGCTGTTCTCTGCCTCACACATACGACATAGGTTGCAAAAGAGGAGAGTACTTGTTTTTTTGATCAGGATCCCTCCATAAAATCTAAACATATAAAAGTAAAACATCTAGAGTTCTATGGCATTAACAACATGGTTGTGGGAAGTTTAAGTTTGCCCCAGGGCCCACTCTACCCAACACTGAACTAGAAGTTATGGATAGAATCTGAACTATGAACTAAATACATGCCAGTTTGAAACATGCCTGGTGTTAAACAAGTCACAGACTTCATGCAAATGAGTGATTTGTTTGTTAAAAATTGATTAACTGTCTTATGCACAAACATCAGACCCTGCCAGAATATTCACTCTGCCAATTTGCTTCAACCTTTGCAAGACCTCTGGGCATGGTAAGAATACCGCGACCAGAGGGGTATACTACGAAGCGAGGTAACTGGCTTATCGAGCTAACTTCATGAGTTTGGTTCCATCAAATCATTATGTCCTCAATCATTAGCAGCTGTGTGTTATCTTTCTTTAAATATGCACTATATACCAACAAGGTTACCAGGTTTATCAGAAATGTGGTCTACTGCATATGTTAATTTCTTTAACAGAAATTCTTGGTAACATTGCCTTTTTTGGGCAAACATTTCTTGGAAGTCTAAACATTGCTATTTTTTACTGTCACACAGTGGAAATCACTGCATGGGCTCAGGAACACTTCTGAAAACAGGGGTGCATTAGTGCACGTTACTTGCACATCTGTGAAGCCACCATAAATGCTGAAATTCATGAGTAACTCAGTGATGTCGGGTGTAACTTCCCGATTAACCTGTACTACGATAGGTGAATGTTTTACCCGAGGTATGCTCTCATGGCAACTTACACCGCATCTCTAAACTGCTCCGAGTAGGTTATCTTCATGGTTAACTCGATGTTACACAACATAAGCACCGCCCTTCCTCCCACAAAAAGGCATGCACGTTTGGAAGACCCAATCAACATTGTCGCACGGATGGTGAGAGGCCTACTCCGCAGGGCGAGTGTGTTTAGAGGCCGTGTAACGCTAGTTTACACCGATGATGTTCTCTAATAAAGAAATCTATTCTCACCTGAGGGAATTCTGTATATTTGCCGGATTCTAGAACCAGACGTCTCCAATGCCACTCGCCGGAGTAATGCGCTCATGTTGAACAGTGTGTCGTGCTTTGCGACATTTTGCTAGTGGATATTTCATGTATTCCATCTGTGATGCTGAACAACTGAGCAAGTTGTAGGCTACGCCGTTAAATTTGCAAGGTGGTAGCTTTCACTAAACTGCTTGATTAATTTGTTGTGTTCCCTGGCCATTTAAGCGTTCTTAAGATCAAGTATGGTTTTTATGCGATCGCAAGTAATTAGCAAAAAATACTCGGTCTATTTGTAATATGCATAGGCTGGGCCTAGGCTACGTACAGAACACATTTCTTCCCATAGGAATCCCGAGGGGGATTGGTGCGATTGACCATACGCATATCCCCATTAGAGCCCCACTGGGAGAACATGAGGGGGGTTATGTGAATAGGAAGTAATTTCACAGCATTCATGTTCAGGTATTTGATCATTAAATTCACATTGGGAGCCCTACAACCTAGGTGTTTTATGGAACTTAAATAATTAACAGTGAGTAATGGGTCAATTTCAGAGATGTAGCCCATGTGTAGGCCATAAATGAATTATCTTAATTGTTTTCACATATTTAGATAGACTATTTTACTTGTCCTTACATCTCAATCATACTAAAAATAAAAGAAGAGACTGTAAGCCAAAATAGAGAACATATGACAAGAACACTGCTCTTACCAATTTACTCTGTCGGCAATATGCTGCCCTCCCTGGCTTTGATGGCCGCCACGGTGTTAGATTTAGCCGTCAACCATTCTTTAAACTCCTCATATCCTGACATTATAAACGTGCATTTTTCCGGGAAAGACTGAGCACGAGCCATTGTGCAAAAACATTGTGCAGAACGCGGGCCTTTTAGGCGAATGCGCACAAACTCAAGTTAACCCAAGTTAACACAGAGTCAACTAACAAACATCTTAATCACTGTTGTAGTACCGTTTAACACCACTTTAGGCAATCAGAGTTTGTCAACCCAGACTTTCCTTGATAACTCAGAGTTAAATCTGAGTAGGTTGAACTCCCTTCGTAGTATACCCCTCAGGGTATAAACCCTGGCCACTGTAACATAGCTGTGCTTTAAGACAGTGAACTAAACAACTTCGCTACACAGAGGACCCATATTACTTAATATGATATACAGACATTAGGATGTTGCCTGACCCAAGGTCACTGTGTGTTATAATTTCACCTGCTTTCAGAGACTGATAAAATTTCCTCTCAGGATGTTTTTATTTACCTTTTTTATACAGAGTCACCCTGAGACATGGGTCTCAGAGTTGAGCCCTATACTACAACAACTGAAAACACATACAGTACTGTGCAGAAATGATGAAAGAAACAAACAAATCAATATTTCCTTTAAAACGTAATCAGTTCTCTTAGGTAAACTGTCAAACAGTTTTACAAGAAGGAAGTTGGGTTCCATCAAATCATTATGTCCTCAATCATTAGCAGCTGTGTGTTATCTTTCTTTAAATATGCACTATATACGAACAAGGTTACCAGGTTTATCAGAAATGTGGTCTAATGTATATGTTACTTTCTTTAACAGAAATTCTCGGTAACATTGCCTTTTTTGGGCAAACATTTGGAAGTCTAAACATTGCGATTTTTTACTGATTGTGGAAGATGGAAAAATGGTCGCAATTTATTATGAAAAGAGACTCAACAGTCGTTCATATAACAGTTGATTATTTCAGTTTAATTACGTGGATCCACGGGAACAATCGCTTTCACAAAACAGAGTATAAGTACAGAGACCAACAGAGTAGTGTCATAACAATTCTGTTCTGATCATACATTATTGCTTCCACCTCTTTATACCCCTTGTCAGCCCCCAATATTATCTCGAATGCTATAAGAATCATACAAAAACCATCATATTAAAAGAAAACACAAGATAGGACCCTACATTGTACTGGCAACCATAGTTCTAGGTCATAGTTAACAGACCTCCTGATCTGAGCTACCCCTGGTCTCTGTCCTGCCCAAATGGAAGGATACAGAGGAGACACAGGCAACTTCACCTTGGAGCCATCTGTACAGGGCCATAGATAAGACAGGTTTGTGGCCTGGCGCCTTGGTTGTGGCCATAATCACTTCTAAGACCAAGGCATGCTGACCTAGGTCTTCTTCTATATGTGGCAACCATGAACAGTCTAAAGCAAATTCAGGCCTAGTCTAAAACAGTCCATTTTTTACAGTTAATTTGCAGAATAATGGATAAATAAGGATATGGTAATAAATTAATCCTTTACAGACTATTTAGGTGTAAATAATCTAGTGTCTAAGACCTTTACACTGGACTGTGGATAATGGCTGAAAGGCTATTTTGAATACCTTCTAAACCTATTTTGCCAGAGACCAGCTAATATTTCTCCACGGACTCTGTATCAGAGAAGAATGTATTAACCCCTAAATTGTCCAAGTGGACAAGTTTGTTTACTAACCAGATGAGTTCCTTTAATGAAATGACCATGATACAACCCTACTGAATCTCATCAAGCATGAAGAGGAAAGTTATGGCCAATACATAGATATTTGGAACAGGGGTCTGGGTAGTAGGGCCGTCACGATTATGACATTTTAGTTGATGATTGTCACACAAAATTGTGTTTAACGATTTAATTGTCTATATTGTTATGCCACTATTATAGTGTAAGGGTAATAATATTGTAATAATACACCTTGTGATCCGGAAATGGTTTTTCAGATTTTGATTGCCACTTTTTGGGAGCAAATCCGACATTTCGGCTCCTCCAAATAATTGCTTAATTTGGCTTAAAACCAAAATGCGCCCAGAGTGGTGCAACTGTATTTGGTTATATAACTACCACTCAATCCATGTTGTTAACGATTGCTTTAAACAAAATGTAACCACAAAGCAATCACAATGACATTTTCCTGTGCATTGTAACATTTCACCTCTCCCTCTGCTGCACATTTTATTATAGGCTAGTTATGTGAAATTCTAAAACAATTATGTAGGCCTTCATAAGGTAGCAAAACATGTTTGAACGCTCCATTGATTAATTCAGTTAAACATGCACAAGAACGACTCATTTTATTTTTAAATGTAGACCTAAATATGCAATGGGACAACAGATATTTTAACAACCCATTTCCAAAAAAGTTGGAACACTGTGTATAATGTAAAGAAAAACAGAACGCAATGATGTGCTAATCATTTAAACTCTATATTCAATAGAAAATGGTACAGAGACAACATATCAAATGTTGAAACTAAGAAATTATTATTGTTTCTTGAAAAATATATACCTCAATTTGAATTTCATGCCATGAAAACATTTCAGAAAAGGTGGGAAGGGGCAACAAAAGACTGGAAAGGTTGTGTAATGCTAAAATAAACCCAGTGGAACATCTCACAACTAAGTTAATTGGCAACAGGTCAGTAACATGATTGGGTATAAAAAGTGCATACCTGAGAAGATGAGTCTTTCAGAAGTTAAGATGGGGGGGTTTCACCACTCTGAAAGACTAAGAATAACGTTTATCAACGTAAAATTGCAAAGAGTTTGGGGATCTCATCATCTACGGTACATAATATCATTAAGATTCAGAGAATCCGGAGAAATCTCTATATGCAAGGGACAAGGCTGAAAAACAATAATGATCGTCGGGCCCTCAGACGGCACTGCATTAAAAACAGACACGAATCTGTAGTGGAAATCACTGCATGGGCTCAGGAACACTTCTGAAAACAGGGGTGCATTAGTGCACGTTACTTGCACATCTGTGAAGGCACCATAAATGCTGAACAATACATACAGGTTTTGGAGGAACATATGCTGCCATCCAGACTATGTCTTTTTTAGGGAAGACCTTGATTATATCAGCGAGACAATACCAAACCGCATTCTACACGTATTACAACAGCATGACTCCGTAGTAAAAGAGTCTGGGTGCTAAACTGGCCTGCCAGCAGTCTAGACCTGCCACCCAGTGAAAACATTTGGTGCATTATGAAACAGAAAATACAACAAAGGAGACCCTGAACTGTTGAGCAGCTGAAATCCTATATCAAGCAAGAATGGGAAAACATTTCACTTTCAGATCTACAGCCATTGGTCGCCTAAGTTCCCAAACGCTTACAGAATATTGTTAAAAGACAGGGTGATTTAAATGTAAAACCACACAAAAAAGTGCTTCTTTTAAGATAAACATTCCCATTACTATGGGAGCAATTTACAACCAACCAAACAAAATAGCTGATTTCAAAACCAATATAATGTGCCCTTGACTAATAAAGCCTCCACAAGAAGAGGAAATGTTACATTTGCTAATATCTGAACATTTCAAATGTATCCATTTGGAACTTGATCATTTGCGTGAATTATACTTGCGTCTCATGAATGTAGCTCAAATCTTTCGTTATCTGGCTGTTGAAATAGTTCTGGCTCTTGATGGAAAACACTTTATCGCCAGCCAATCTCTGTGTTTTAGGGCTTCAGGCACAGATTTGAGGCACAAATCGCAGGCAGCCTTCCCTGGTACACGACAGGATTCAATGAAGTGCATGATGTGTCTTTCCACCGCATTGATATCCACCTCCTCCCAAATCTTTTTTGCAACCTAAATGACAAATATGAAATTACAGAACATATAAGCAGACGTGATTTGATGTAACAGACTGCTTGAAAACATCCAAAAATCGAATCGAATGTGGAAGCTACGATTTTGCTAGCATACCCATAACCAGACAACTACACCCATGACTTTATTAATGAAGTTAAAGGTACTTCTTCATTACGATTATTTTTGGAGTACAGTAGCATTGAGTTTCAGAAACAACTAAATAAAAAAACTCCATCAGATCCTTCACCCAAGTCACTCACCATTCTTTGGCAAATGTGTGTATAAACCTGTACTTATACAGAAGGTGACACACACGTGAAAATGGCAATTAAAGGTGAATTTTCCACACCTGTGGCTTTTTAAAATTGCAATTAGTGTCTGTGAATATATAGTCAACAAGTTTATTAGCTCTCACGTGGATGCACTGACCAGGTTAGATACTGAGCCATGGGGAGCAGAAAAGTACTGTCAAAAGACCAGCATAACAAGGTAATGGAATGTTATAAAGATGGAAAAAGATATAAAGAGTTATTCAAAGCCTTGCAAATGCCAGTCAGTACTGTTCAATCACTTATTAAGAAGTGGAAAATACGGGGATCTCTTGATACCAAGCCAAGGTCAGGTAGACCAAGAAGGATTTCAGCTAAAACTGCCATAAGTATTGTTCGGGATACAAAGAAAAACCAACAGGTAACCTTAATAGAAATACAGGCTGCTCTGGAAAAAGACGGTGTGGTTGTTTCAAGGAGCACAATACAACAATACTTGAACAAAAATGAGCTGCATGGTCTAGTTGCCAGAAAGAAGACTTCACTGTGCCAATGTCACAAAAAAGCCCGGTTACAATATGCCCGACAACACCTTGACACGCCTCACAGCTTCTGGCACTGTAATTTTGAGTGACGAGACCAAAATAGAGCTTTATGGTCACAACCATAAGCACTATGTTTGGAGAGGGGTCAACAAGGCCTATAGTGAACAGAATACCATCCCCACTGTGAAGCATGTTGGTGGCTCACTGATGTTTTTGGGGGGGGTGTGAGCTCTAAAGGCACGGGGAATCATGTGAAAATTGATGGCAAGATGAATGCAGCATGTTATCAGAAAATACTGGCAGACAATTTGCATTCTTTTGCACGAAAGCTGCGCATGGGACGTTCTTGGACTTTCCAGCACAACACTGACCCTAAGCACAAGGCCAAGTTGACCCTCCAGTGGTTACAGCAGAAAAAGGTGAAGATTCTGGAGTGGCCATCACAGTCTCCTTAATTAATTTTATCAAGCCACTCTGTGGAGATCTCAAACGCGTGGTTCATTGCAAGATGACCAAAGACTTTGCATATCCTGGAGGCATTTTGCCAAGACGAATGGGCAGCTAAACCACCTGCAAGAATTCTGGGCCTCATAGACAACTATTACAAAAGACTGCATGGTGTCATTGATGCTACAGGGGGCAATACACAGTATTAAGAACTAAGGATATGCAGACTTTTGAACAGGGGTCAGTAATTTTTTTTTTCTTTGTTGCCATGTTTTGTTTTATGATTGTGCCATTCTGTTATGACCTACAGTTGTCATGCCCCCGCCTCCGCGATCGCGCAGAGGCGGGTCCTTGCGTTCCTGAGCCAGTCACACACCCGCTCGTCTCCCTATTACGCACCTGTTCCCAATCCGCAATTACACACCTGTTCCCAATCTTACCATCACCAACAGTATTTCCACAGTCCTCTGCCATCTCCTCCCTGCCGGATTATGGTCGATTTACACATGCGCTACCCAGCTATCCTCGAGTCTACTTTCTGTCTGAATTTCCCGTGTACCGACTCGTTGCCCGTCCCCGATTACTCTGCCTGTTCCCCGCCTGTACGTCTGCTGCCAGCT